>LS488930.1:90231-101792 GCA_900490705.1 Pristionchus arcanus | reverse complement strand
TGTGGGCGAGCTTGCCCGAAGTGTGGGCGAGCTTGCCCGAAGTGTGGGCGAGCTTGCCCGAAGTGTGGGCGAGCTTGCCCGAAGTGTGGGCGAGCTTGCCCGAAGTGTGGGCGAGCTTGCCCGAAGTGTGGGCGAGCTTGCCCGAAGTGTGGGCGAGCTTGCCCGAAGTGTGGGCGAGCTTGCCCGAAGTGTGGGCGAGCTTGCCCGAAGTGTGGGCGAGCTTGCCCGAAGTGTGGGCGAGCTTGCCCGAAGTGTGGGCGAGCTTGCCCGAAGTGTGGGCGAGCTTGCCCGAAGTGTGGGCGAGCTTGCCCGAAGTGTGGGCGAGCTTGCCCGAAGTGTGGGCGAGCTTGCCCGAAGTGTGGGCGAGCTTGCCCGAAGTGTGGGCGAGCTTGCCCGAAGTGTGGGCGAGCTTGCCCGAAGTGTGGGCGAGCTTGCCCGAAGTGTGGGCGAGCTTGCCCGAAGTGTGGGCGAGCTTGCCCGAAGTGTGGGCGAGCTTGCCCGAAGTGTGGGCGAGCTTGCCCGAAGTGTGGGCGAGCTTGCCCGAAGTGTGGGCGAGCTTGCCCGAAGTTTGGGCGAGCTTGCCTGAGAGTTGGGCGAGCTTGCCCGATGGCTGGGCGAGCTTGCCCGAAGTTTGATTTGGGTATCAAATGATAATTTGGTACAAATAACAATAACAAAGCTTTCCAGGCCACTACGACGTGGACTTCAAGGTGTTCGCATCGACGAGGGCGGGAACGATCTATCTGATACAAAGGGATCATCTGAGCAAGGATAGGTGAAACCGATCTATTTTTTAAAAAATATTGACTATGTTTGTATTGCGAACACGTTGCAACGAGATGTCTCCCTGATGCATCGAGATCGGAAACATACGAGCCTTGAGCCCAGTAGCACTAGATGATTTGTTGGCCCAAAGTGAAGATGCTTTTGCAATGAATAGTGTTCGCATCCACGAGGGCGGGCACGATCTATTTGATACAAAGAGATCATTTGGACAAGGATAGGTGAGTGATCGATACCGGATTATGATGATTATGAGGGATTATGAGGCTTCCGAAAAGCTGTTAAGTCTCGGAAAGTCCCCTTACCAGTGGGCCCCACCTAGCGTTGTCTTACGACTGTGAAATCGTTTGACGTGGATACACCTTTACCTTTTTACCGGAATTTTGACGGGACTTATATTAGTTATATCCACTGCAAGTAGTATTGATCACCGCCTCTTCATTGTCTAATCAAGGATGAGTGGAGCTTACTTTTTTCGAGCAAAATGCCGCCAAAAAAATCGAACCTGAGCGTTTGCACTACAAACATCATTGCAGGGATGTGCTGAAAAAAAAAGTTACTTTCAAGGGAACCACGCAAGATTGCCACGCTGCCGAAGCGGATTGTCGCCATCAAAATGTTCGCCAAGATTGTGAGCGTATTTCATTTTGCTTATTATTGAAACTAAGGTCCTTCATTATCATCCCCTTCATCAATTTATTGAAAGCAAACGCAATGGGGTACTCTAATTTTGTTGTCAGTGTTGAACGTAGAAAATGACATGTTTTTTTGTAAATTGATAGATGTTGAAGAGAGAATAATAAAACGACTAAAATAAAATTAGAGAAAAAAGATTGTTCAATTGTGACTGTTTCAAATCGTCACAATCCAGATGTTTGCCAAAATTGTGAGCACATCTTACCATCGCAAAACATAAAAAAATATTTCGGAACCTTCCACAAGTAATAAAATGTAGCCATTTTCTGACGCAAAAGCTCAGGAGATAGTAGGAGGGTATTTTTTATTGGAAAGGATTTTTCTGAATTGTCTGAAATTTCAGCTGGCCGTGGCCACGGACGACTGCAAGATCACGTACTATGACTTCAGAGGGAAGAGGCTGAAGGAGGTGGGAAGCAGAGCTGGCTCATTTATCCAATATTTTTTGATTGAGCACACCGATAAAAGGCAATCAGTCCGACATCTCGCTGTTCCTCTTATAGAATCAGTGAAACGCAACCTTAATCGTATTTTTTAATCTATGAAAAAAAAGAGCAACACAAAATTATGCGATTCGCTCATTTTATTGGTGAAATCACTGCTAGCTGAAAATACGCGACTTGAAAGAGTCGAGCAAATCCATTTCCTTCTCAGATCCGTACCAATCAACGCATCATCGGTCTGGAGACGTTCAACTACGAGCCTAGACAGTATTCGACGCTGTTGGTGGTATTTCAGCGGGAGGTTAGAATGAGATTTCACTTAAAATTCGCGATAGTTTGTCTGTGAGATGAAATGAGTGGGGTAAGGAAGAGGAAAGTGAAGCTATGAGCCGAGACAGTACTAGACGTTATCGGTGCCTTTCAGAGAGAGAGAGGTAAGAGAAGTGTTGAAAGCTGTAAGAGAGAAGTTTGAACAATGGAAAATAAAAATGGGATGAGATAGGTTTCAGAGTTCTCTCAAGAGGCGAAAGATGATCTTGAAGTGATCTTCAATGCATCTTTTTCGAAAATATTAAAAATACCATGAATTCCTTTTCAGATCTACATGTACAACGAGAATTCGCTGGTGGATGTACTCAAGGTGAGAAATGACTCTCTTCATTTTGTATACTCTCTCGCCCTATTTTGCAGCTTGCTTGAAGCGAGTGAGCACGTGGATTGAAGAGAGCAATATCTGGTTCCTTCGATATAATACGATCACTCACTTGGCTTGGCCGGTGAGAGAGTATGCGAAAATATGAGAGCCAGACACGTGCTCTCTTCATTTCACAACTCTCTGTAGAAAGAGAGCCGCTCATGTCAGCATACCAATCGATGGAGCATCAGAGGCTTATCCTTTGCGCTCTCAGATCGACTCGCAATCGGACATCAAATGGATCAAGTTCGGCGCGTTCGGCAGAGAGGAAGCGGCTCTGATTATTGGAACGAAATGTGAGGAAATGATTGATAGGTGGCAAGTTATTAGGGTTGTTAGCAAAAAGAATCCTTTCGCGCGTTTCCCCGTCACTCTGAAGGGTGAGAAACAGCGATGAATGAAGAGACGGATTCTTTGTTCTGAAAATCCTTTTCGGTATTCGCATCAATGAAAGTATCCGGGATTGTTGACATCATGCATCATTTTCGATTCTCTTGCAGCCGGCGGCATCATCGTGAAGCTGTTTCGTCGCACGGCACAATTGACTGATATGGTAAGTGATTTCTAACAAAAGTTGTGAAGGGAAAACAGCTTCGCTGATTTACGATTGTGAGCAACACTCTCTTCACTTCCCGCAGTCTCTCGCTAACAAAATTGTCGATAGTGATCTGAACAAGACTCAACATCAGCCGAGTCATTACGATCGTTGCTAGATACGGTTAAAAAAAAAAGATGAGGACAATGTATTAATCCTCCCGAAAAATTGAGTATTGCAGGATTGATGAAGCATAACTCATTCAATCAAAATTTAAACGACATCTTTTGGCCTGCACTCTCGAGTTGTGTTTCACATGTTATTCAAAAGTCTAGGCAAAGTTACGTGATTGATAGTCGCTTGGGTGATATGGGTTGAAGATAAAATATCAAGTCAATTCCAAATCGACAATATTAAACAAATCATTCTCATTGTCAGGCCGAGATCCATGCGCCCAAGCTCGCTCACAACTACAAGTTGAACATTCCGAGGAGGACCAAGTTGTACCAGGATCAGTCCCAGAGGGAGCGAGATAATCCGGTTCACATGCATCAGGTAAGACAAGGCGAGGTCATGAAAGATGCACCGTATGCCGCGTCTCGGCTGCTACATTTGAATTGCGGAAAATTGTATTTTCTCCTGAAAACATTGCCAATCTGTAAATGAGCGGAGCTGAACAATAGGCATGGGTTGAATAGTGGGTAAACCAGGGAGTGTATCATTCCGGAAGTCGATATTTCACCCAAAAGTGTCTACGATGCCATGGGCAGTCATGATTTAACCATTTCAGATGTACCAGCGCGACCTCTTCCTCCTGCGATGGCTCGTGTCGCAACAGTTCGCGCTCATGACCACGAAAGGTGCGGATTTCAGCTATTCTGTTTCAGTTTCCCTCTCGAACCTAGGAACAGGCAGTCACTAGGCATAGAAGGTTGTATAGATCCCTAACGTCTAGTAGGCCAGTCTCGCAGCAGTTCGCGCTCATGACCACGAAAGGTGAGAGAAAGGTTTTCATAATAATCGAGAGTATGATAACACCACGGACGAGCCTCGCACGCCTTCAGTTTACGTAAACTTACTGAAACTCATCGAATTGTTCCCCACTGTCTCGCTAGATTGCGAGCAAAGAATGCGGATCTCGCACAGTTTCAGTGAATTACGAATATAACCAAGTCCTTCCAGCCCCCTCCAACTCTTCCTAAAATTTTAAACTCTTACTTTGCTTGCATATTATTGAGAGCTTCGGATACTTCGGCTAGACTTTCATCCAAGAACAAGTATAAAATGCGTAGAATAATGTATGATACATTAATTTCAGCCCTGTCCACCGTCTCCACCTCTTCCTCCGAAGCAGTGGACATCTCGGTGGATGTCAATGGATTCGGACCGACCTTCAGACTAACTGTGCGATTGTCGAGCGGAACGTGAGAATTTTATTATTTCCAATGAGCAAAAAGGAATATAGGAATTGCTGAATTTAGTCTCTTGAGCGTTATTAACTAGCAATAGACTTAACGCCCGGCTCTGGAACGGAATGTAAATTCTTTTGTATATACAGTATAATGCAAAGCTCTTTTGATATTTTTGACGATATTTTTTCATACTCCAAACCAAGATCACATTGCCAACCCACCTATTCAGTGTCTCTTCAAGTACGTGTGAAACTCAATTCACGATTCACTCGTGCATTTTTGCAGCTATTTTATCCCTGTTTGACCCCACTTTCTCGTCGATCGTGGTTGGATCTGGAGAAAATAAATCAGAGCTCTCACTTCCTCCATGGTCACACGTCCCATGCCAGACGAAATTTTGATAGACAATGCGTTGTGCTATTTCTCAAATGCCAATCAGTCCCAATATCATGTAAAATTGGATAATTCCAGTCCGACGCCCCTCACGGACATGTGGCTGTCGTTCATCTACAAGATTTGCTTGCAAATTTTATAGAAATTACCCTGAGCTGCTTTAGATTAGTCATACCGTATCCTTAGCGATTCCTTACCTTCATGACTTAACCATAATGATGCCTTAGCTTTCGGTTAGGGTGTGAAATTGGATAATTTCAGCCCTACACCTCTAACCGACATGTGGCTGTCGTTCATCTACAAGAAGGAGTCGTTCAAGCTCAGTGATGCTCTGATTCCGGTGGCGTTGCTGACGCCGCGTAAGTTGCTCTCTATTCTCCCCGTTGTTCTGCAGACCTTTAAAAAATTGCCTATGGTCATTTCACTCAGAATTTGTACCTGAACGTTGAGACGCTCCTAGACTCCCCGTAACCCGGAAGGAGGATGTTAAAGAAGTTTTCCCACGAACCGCGCGAGCGACTTGCGCGCGCAATGTCACTTGGTACAAACCCAAATGCTCATATCTCATTGTCAGTTCAAACGAAAATTGAAAACATGGGAGTTTCGAAAATGTGATCGGGTAGCCACGACCAGCCAGCTCACATCGAGAACTCAGCTAGCCAGATATTCGTGGGACACCTCCTTTAATGAAATTTAATAAACTCTCCTCCTTTAGGCCACTTCTACACGTACACGATTCTCGTGGAAGCGATCAGTCCGGAGAAGGTAAGCGATAGCTAAGATGACCGTCGGATCAAGAACCACACAAATATGATAATCATGTGAAAAATGACAAGAAAATGTGCAAAGATTACCAACAATGATCGGCGCCCAAATGAGTTTCACAGCATCATCATAAGCTGAATACTAGGGATGACAAAAATTGTCTGAAGCGACCGGTTCCCTCGCGCGCGTAGAGACAAAAATGAGTCTGAGAATGAAATGACTCTCGCCTCTCGGACAATGAATTGTCTGAGAGGAAAATGGTAGAGACAACAAATTGTCTCAAAATTGTGAAGGGTGGTTTCGTGCAAAAACTTCAGAAATAGGCATCAATGTTTGCTAATTCCAATGTACTTTATTCACCCGGAATATTGCATTCCTTTTAGTATGTTGATGAACATTTTTTTAGGTATCTTTTCGTGGTATCTATTTCAAGTACCTCTTACAGATACTTTTTGAATCAATTCATCCATAAATCATCGGAAATATGGTAAACTGTCGCAAAAATAGGCTCTCGAATGTTGCATCCTCTCACAGCAAGATACAGACCGGATTTAGGAAGCCAGCCGATAGCAAAAATTTATACTATATTAATAGCTGATATTACAATGGGAAATGTTTTATAGTTTATATTTCTGCTCCGTCGCTTTTCTATTTTCAGCAAAGTAGAAGTAGTGAAACGTAACCACTTTTAAAAGATCCATGCGAATTTTGAACCAATATTGGAAAATACTATGCAGGGTCAACATTCTGAAAGATACAGCGCAATAGTACTTGAAGAAATTTTTTTTTTTGGAATTTTTTCAACAATTTAACAGCGAGTTTGAAGTTGGGACAACAAATTGTCTGAGACAATTTGTTGTCCGAACTTTGAGACAATTCATTGTCTGAGACAACAACCGGTCCGAAAAGTTCGGAATGAAATTGTCTCAGACAACACAATGGACAATTTTTACCATCCCTACTGAATACGGATTGAATGATGTTCGATAGAAGTTCCGTGCTTCAGAAAAAATATTAGAGCTATTCTGTTCTTTCGACATTGCATTGGTCAGATCGAAACAGGTTGAGACTAATGATCTTCCAGGGCCTCTCCTCCGACATCAAGATCTACCTGTGCCGCAAGGATCGGAGGAACCCGATCGTTACTGCGATTATTACGATGCCACTGAGCGAAATGAGCTTGCTAGACTAAACGGTAGCGAATGTATCCAAAACTACTACAGTATTATTGTAATATTGTCCAATTAAAATACACAGTTTAACGGTGATTGTCATTGCGAATACTACGATGCAATTGAGCAAGATCTTCTGAATTGGATTACGACTGTACTTACTTGTGATCTAGCCAATGATGTATTCAATAGCTTGATCAAAATATTTTTTCTGTCTTATAACATATTTTGTAAAGCATTCTGTGATCCGCCATGTTGTTAGATACCATCTATTTCTTTACTGTATCATTGTTGCATAAATACGTTCGAAATGTGTTTCAGGCAGACTTCTAGATTCAACAATGTCTTGATTTTCAATGTAATGTATCTTTCTTGAATACCTAGATCATTCACTCCTCTTCTCTATTTTGCTTACTCCATTTTTCAAATGCGCTTCAGAAACACATCTAGTACGGAAGATGTACTTCAATTTGTTCTTGGGGCGTTGAATACGATAAAACAAAACCAACTATACGTCTAGTGCTGATCAAATTCATGCTCCTCAATTAATTTGCTGTGAAATTCAGAGTTGCTACAAATGTGGAGAGGCGCGCGCCTACTACAGTATATTTAACTAAAATATCATTTTCACCCTTACAACAAGGCATGGTAACTGTTTGCTCATTATTGTTCGTGATTTCCGATGCCTTCTCTCCTCTGTATCTAGATCTCTTCCTTTGTTGACTGACTCACTGTTGCATGAACCATTCCCGAGTTGGACAGAAGCACCCAGTCTCGTAGCAACTCACCGCTGTCAAGGAGGACCCTTCCCCTATCCGTTCCCTCCTCATTCCTCCTTTTCTATTGCCTTCTGTGACATACTACTGAGATAGCGAAGCTTGGAGGATAGCAACTAGGGCTGCCAGGATAGAAAATGCGCCTCTTCATTCCGCTTACTCTTCCAACTTCTCTGATCTACTAGAAACTTTGCAATGCCAGGAGGGTATTTGTCCATGCACCGTATCCAAGGACCAGCAACAAAGGGGCTCCCAAGAAGGGGAAGGAGGAGGCGGAATTGCTACCATTTCTTCTTCCTTTCGGTTCTCGACTTCCCGGCTTCTTAAAATCCGGATCTCAACTGCGTAAATACCGGTTTCGAAAATGCCGGGCATGGACACGATTATCGAGATCATCCTGTGCATCTTCCTCCCGGTGAGTGAGAGTGTACTGTTGAAGTATCGTGAGTGTAGTTTCCATTGAACTCGTAGCTCATCGTTGTCTAAAGTTCAAGAAAGTTGCGGGAGATCTGTTTTTTTGCTCGCTAACCAGCACTTTTGTCATCAAGCACTCACGATAACAATGAAAGATATCAACAAAGCGTCTTTTGTTTGGATTACATTGTTTGATGTATTTTATTGAGATTGGAAATCAGATTCCGAGCGGTTATGTTTCATCGTATGTTCAAGTTTCAACCTGTTCAAAAGAAGGCAGTTAATTAAACCCACGTAGAACAAAAAACTATTTATAAAAAAACTTTCCCGGGGCATGAAAAATCAATCGAATTATGAAAACCATGAAAACCGTAGTAATTCCAACTTGTAAATTCTGTTTTTTTTTCCCGAGCAATTTGGTCCGCGAAAATCCATTTTTATTTGATCGATTTGCAAAGTGAATTCTCTCTGGGTTATGTTTCACCGCATCTTCAAGTTTCAAACTTATCGAGAGAGGGCAGTAAATTAAACCCACGTAGAACAAACACCCACTACATATGAGGCCGTCCGCCTTAGGTTCAACAAATGTTGGGAACAGGTAAAAAATCGAAATGTCTAAAAAGTTGGCTCTAGGGGTTATTTTTGATCCTCTACACGATAGGACACTCGATTTCGCAATATGTCCCCTCACCGCTCCAGGGGGGTCACCCCACATTTTGACCGAAAACGCGTTTTTCGAGTTTTTCTCGCCGGAAAGTGCCCAAAATGGCACGAAATCTCGCGACATATAACAAAATTTTGTGCTCTATCTCGTGGTTATATTGAATTGTCATGATTATTTTTAGTTCTCGAGAAAAAGTCATTTTTTGAACCGAGACTTAGGGTGAGAAAACCCGTCTAGAGTAGAAAAAGGAGATTCTCACGATCATTTTGGTATATTGGACTTGGGGTTTGACCTTACATACGGGGGTCTTTTGGGGGGTGGAGCGAAAATGGGACACAAAAAAAGTTCGCTAATACCCCCGTGTTGGTGCTCATTTTGAAGAGCTCGTTGAACTGAACATTTTTTGTGTTGGACTTTTGCATGAAAACATTCCCTTAAGAAATTACAGCTATCGAAAAAGTTGTTATCGGGCATCTCGCGAAAACAGCAAATTTGAGCGATTGTAATTTCTTAAGGGAATGTTTTCATGCAAAAGTCCAACACAAAAAATGTTCAGTTCAACGAGCTCTTCAAAATGAGCACCAACACGGAGGTATTAGCGAACTTTTCTTGTGTCCCATTTTCGCTCCACCCCCCAAAAGACCCCCGTATGTAAGGTCAAACCGCAAGTCCAATATACCAAAATGATCGTGAGAATCTCCTTTTTCTACTCTAGACGGGTTTTTCTCACCCTAAGTCTCGGTTCAAAAAATGACTTTTTCTCGAGAACTAAAAATAATCATGACAATTCAATATAACCACGAGATAGAGCACAAAATTTTGTTGTAAGTCGCGAGATTTCGTGCCATTTTGGGCACTTTCCGGCGAGAAAAACTCGAAAAACGCGTTTTAGGGCAAAATGGGGGGTGACCCCCCTGGAGCGGTGAGGGGACATATTGCGAAATCGAGTGTCCCATCGTGTAGAGGATCAAAAATAACCCCTAGGGCCAACTTTTTAGACATTTCGATTTTTTACCTGTTCCCGACCACTGTGGAGGCTTGTTGAACCATATTTTCATATTTTCATCGACATAAGAACCCGAACATGACCTGATGTCCCATTTTTTAAAACAGTATTCGAGTGGTGAAATAAGTTTACGTATTGCAGCCCCTAGCCGTGTGGTTCCACGCAAAGGCCTGCGTCAAGCACGTCCTCATCAACATCGTCCTACTATTCTTCTTCTACGTACCGGCTCTGCTCCATGCGATCTGGTAAGGCCGGAGAATGGATGAATGGAGAGGGGGGGGGGGCGGGACAACCAACCCATCTTTGATCATATTTTTGGTGTTGCTCTTCCTGCCAACAGAACTGCACTATTTTCATCTCCTTTTCTTTACATCACTATTTGAAGCACAACCGAACTTTCTTCTTTTTACTTCAAAACTTAAACCCCGAATGACAACCACAGCAAAATCGCACCATGCCGAGCATTCCCACTTCTCCTTTTAGCAATTTCCCCCTGAATCAGCCGATCCAATCAGATGACTCAAGCTTGAAAGCGTTCTAACTCTCTCAATTTCCCATGCTTTCTCGCTCTGTCTAACTCTCTCCAGTTCTCACACTCTCTCGCTCTGTCTGACCCGCGAGAGAGCGCCTTGAGTGAGGAGAGTCAAATCAATTGTTGAACCCACCCTCTTCAGGTTCTGCTTCTTCAGAGGCTGAGCGCGCCCGCCCCTCGTCGATCGACGCTACCCTCCTCACATTACCGTACCCGCTGGGATACCTACCGTACCTGATAAACTATTGTTGCTTTTGTTATCTTTCTAGTTCCATTTCTTGCGTTTCATGGGAACCACACACCGAATTGGGTAGTTGACTCACGGGAAAGGGAGGAGAAGTACGCAATTATTTGAACAGCCTTGATCAATGGGGGGAAAGCGGCAATAAAAAGTGATGGCAGAGGGAGGATTCTTTGTCAGCTTTTCTAGTGCAAATCCTACCCTTTTCATCATTCGTTTCTTTCCACTATCTGACTATAGTAGATAGTAATCCTCACTGTCGTGTTTCTCGTGATACAATTTAAGTTGTTCGGATGATCAATCTCTTGCTCGAATGTACTCCCTCTGCCTATTTTTCACTACTGGAATTATTCATGATAACTCACGCGATATGGGAAGTAAGTAAGTGACTACACCGCTCCAATATCTTGCTTACTAGATTACTCATACCAGGTTTTATAACCTCATGAGTCACCTCAGTTTAACGATCAGCTAACGGTACACACTGGCAGATTACAACAATAACCTCGTCATCTATGCATACTGTTTGGTCTCAAGATCTATCTGTTTGTGCTTTGCCTTCCATCATTCTCGTTTTTAAGCACGTCGAGCAGAAAAATCTTTTCTGTAGTTTCGCAATCTTTTTGAATCCCGACGTCATTTCGAGCCTCAAAATCCAGAAATTCTTTGCAATTTTCCATTACAGAGCCATGACCGAAGAGGACACGAACAAGATCATCGAGATCCTTCTCATTCTCGTCATTCCGGTTCGTTTTCAAATAATATTATTCTATTTATTTCTGATCTCTTTCTCTTCCGCCTTCTAGATTCGTGTAACGTTGTTAGCATTTAAAAATGTTGGTTGTAAAATCCTTGCCTCCCTCGTATTGAAATATTTCACATTCGAGTTGGATATGGCCGTTCCGAAACATAACCAAACGTATAGTTTATCTGAATTTCGAAAATGCTTTATTATAAATGTTGTATATTATAGTTATAAGAATATACGTAATGTATTTGCAAGTGAAGTCATGTGTCTGACCTGCCGAACCCGTT
>LS488930.1:0-88011 GCA_900490705.1 Pristionchus arcanus | reverse complement strand
GAGAAAAGAGGAATCTCTGTCGGAAATGGTGCAGGTTACAGCACATTGGATGATCCGGGAACGGATCCGAGGCTGACGATCAGAGAGGGAATTCATGTGATGGATGGTTCCTTGAAGGAGTTGGGAGAACTCAATCAGGATCTGGAGAGAAATCTCACTGAAAGGAACACTGGTTCCTCTTTCTCCATCGACAACTCGTCGCCGCTCTCTACTACGTCGTCACCTCATGCGAGCCACGTCAAGCTGACTTCGATGCCGCAGCGCGATCAACATCCCATCATCGTTCTCGAGGGCAAGCCTCCCAAGAAGACTGTCGAGGGCAAGCCTCAGAAGAAGATCAACGAGGGCAAGCCTCGCAAGAAGATGAATGAGGGCAAGCCTCACAAGGAGACGAAGCAGTAATCCCGTCCCCTTTTCTACGCCCTCACCTCACCTCCTTTCCCCGTTCTGTATTTTAAGATCGACAAGTTGTCAATCTTGAAGGGGAGGTGTTGTATATTATAGTTATAAGAATATACGTAATGTATTTGCAAGTGAAGTCATGTGTCTGACCTGCCGAACCCGTTTCATGTAATTCGGACTCCCACCACGATTCACTAAGGGACTACCGTAACCGCGCTCAGCGCATATTTCACTTGGCCTAAATTAGTCAGTCGATCCTCTCTCTCTTCCGTAATTGCTACACGTCGTTCTATTATTATTATTCGGACTCCAATCGTCAAGATAAAGCTTATCACTTCTGTCAACGGCTTCGGCTTACATTCACACGGACAAGGACACAACAATAAAATTCATTTCAGCCCGTCGCTATCTGGTTCCACGACCGCGCTTGCACTGGACAGGTAAGCAAATAATTAAATATTTAATTAATAATTATTTAATTAATAATTAACCGAAATTATATTTCAGGTCTGCCTCAACATCTGCCTGTGCCTGCTCTTCTGGTTGCCGGGATTTCTCCACGCGATTTGGTGAGGGGTTCTTTCTTCATTTCTCATAGTCTCTCGCTGCCACTAATCTGCTAGGGAATGTGTGAAATGGAGAGACCAGAGCTTTTTTTGTTATCCTACAATATGGATGGCTTGCTCTGTCTAGCGAGAGGGGGTGGGAAATGGAGAGATAGAGAAATTTTCCACAGGATGGATATCTATTCCCGTCTTCGACAGTTTCCTGCCTGATCAGGGTATTTTCAAAGCCTTTCACAAAACTCTCTTCATTTTGCTCTGTCTTTAGCTTTCTCTGACTAGCAAAAGAGCGCGTGGAAGGAAGAGAGCATCCATCACTTCCGCCTTTCCTTTCTTCTTCCCTTCTCTTTCCTTTCTTCCTCTTCTCTTTTGACTGATCAGGCTCTTTCGACGTCCATAGAAAGCCTATCCCTCTCGTCGCTTAGAAATCCGTGTTTGTTTCAGCAGTATTCCTCAAAAATTTCTCATCTAGCTCGGTTGAGTTTCATGAATTGTTGAACAGGGAAAGAAACCTCGAGTATTAAAATAATAGCGGCAATAGCGTCACATATTCAATAAACACAACCCCGTCATAATTTTAGAAAATGGAACATTCTGCAAAATCTCAAATTGCAGGTACTGCTTCATGCGGAAGTGAGCTCTGCCGTCTCCATACTCTTATTTTTTTAAATTGCATATCACAAAGGAATAAATACTATGATCTACCGAAATCCTGGATCGTTTTAAGGATACATGCAGGCAGATAAGCCCGACCGTCTACTGGGCATTGACTCTTTCTTTCGGAACAAATTCAATGCAGACAGCTTGATCACAATTACAGCTACTATTATGGCCAACAATACGATCGGATCATCCTTTGTGATCCATCGTAAATAGGGGTTGTTCGCGTCCCTTGTTCATTCTATAGCCTTTCTCCATTTCAACATATTTCGTTGTTATCGGCTGAAACATTCCAATGGTGGATGCATTTATCTCGTTATTTTTCATCCATGTTTTCCGTATTCCTTTCGGACGAACAATTACGACTTTATCTCGGAAACTGTTTTGGGTTAACTTCTTCGAAATCAACTGAACATCTTCTTTCAACGCTTTTCCCTCTGCATTCGATCTCCTGCCAAATTTCTCAACCGTGCGCCGTTTCGGTTCCTCTAGTAATTACTCTTTCAATCGCCCTTACTTTTGCTCCGCACAGAAAGAACGAAACACTGTGCGAATCGGAGAGAGAGGGACGATTTCGCTGTTATTCAGTTTTGTTCCTACGCCAAAAATGAGATGAAACTCCGTACGAACCAGTTGCAGTTTAGTAATCGAGTAACTCTCTTTAATTTGTCTCTAGTGAACAAATTTGAGATAGTTCCTCCTCTTATTTTTCTGTTCGAGTTCTACCGAGATTAGAGATGATGCTGCAAAGAGTTCTTTCGACGTTCCCAATCGATGTAGCTTGATCTCAAATTCAATCCAACGTTCTCTTCAAATAGACCATATCTTGCGCGGTCACTCCAATTTGTTTGCTTTTCGACCAGTCTAAGGTTTTGACGGGGTATGGAGGTAAGAGAAAATAGGAAGGAAGGAAATCAATGCTATGGCTCATGCCGTCTTCCTTCCAAACAATCTATACAATTAATCACGCAATTTATCATCCATCTCTCCTCCCATTTAGATCGCAGTGTGATTCATATACCATGGGCATGTTCGCCCCACTGTCATTTCTGTACATATTTCTCTTCTTAGCATGTCGCTGTTACTGTATTTATCGGAATTATAATAATTCTTTTCAATAAACCCACTCAAATAGAATTCTTCGATTAAGTTCACCCGCTCAAACTTTTACCCAATCCTGTGCTTTAATGTCTAAATGTCTGAGTCGATCGTCAAGTATACCAAATCATTACCTATCTAGTTCGAAATGCCTGCACGTTTCCGTGAATCTCGAGAAAATGACTGACGAGAAAATGATTTCCAGAAAATGACCGAGGAAGATACCAACAAGATCATCGAGATCCTGCTCATTCTCGTTTTGCCGGTTAGTATTCTGATTTTTGATTTTTCCACCTTGTTTTCTGTTCAATAGAGAGATTGAAAGTATATTAAGAAGTTTGGATAAAAAATATTCGAAATGTAAAATACACAAGTTTTTGTTATTTTTTGAACACAGCCATCATCTTGGAACCTCAGCGAAAGTTGACCGAGGTAGACATAATCATGATGAAACACAACTGAATCCTTTCCAAATAATTTCAGATAACTGTAAAATTAAATATCCATTTCAGCCAGTCGCAGTCTGGTTCCACGACCGCGCCTGCACTGGACAGGTAATTAGTTCAATATTAATTAATTAAATTTATAACTTTAAAATTACCTGACCAAATTAGCTTAAAAGAGCTTAAAATAGTCACTGGCCTAGCAGTGGGCTCTAGTGTCGTCGTTTCGAGATCGAATTCGGGATTGCCGACCTGTGATCCCTTCCACACCTCTCACCCTCGCACATCTTATTGTAAATTCAAATTCAGGTCTGCCTGAACATCCTTCTCCTGCTCTTCTTCTGGCTGCCCGCCTTCCTGCACGCCATCTGGTTTGTTTATTTATTTTGTTTTCTTTTATTATTTTAATGTAGCTTCATTTTTAATTTTTTTCTATTAACCTTCTCGCATTATTTAGTTCTTTGCCCATTAACGAATGTACGCGTGAGACCATTTCATTGAACCCATACTTTTGTCAATTTTAGACACTTGCTCTAATCAGCGATGAAACGTGCAGAAATATATGAACAAGAACGTCCTCTTCATTTCCCAATCGTAAAATCGGAAAAGGATAAAATAAATCACCATTGCAGGTACTGCTTCATGCGGAACTGAGCCAATTTCTTGCTGGTCGCCCGTTGATCCCAATTGGTTCCACTCACTATCCCTCCTTTTTGCTGTAATCGGAACTATTCAAAATAATGAAAATTGAACCTTTCATGTCTTATACTCGCTGTAATCAAACAACAATGATACTTATAAAACAAAATTTTCCCCCCGATTATTGTACATGGATAAAGAATAATATTTGAAAATAAATTGAATAAAAAATTACACTTTCAATCTATCTTCGCTGATGTATTCTGAACTCGCCACCTTCAGAAAATGATCTTGGACCGGCTCTTTCCATTTACAGAATTCGATTTTTTGTGTTGTTTTTTAGTAGTATCTCCCATGAAGAAGACATCAACTCCCGGATAAATCAAGCCCTTAGTGCATACAATGAAATATATTCCAACCTACAAATATCGAAAGTAAAGCATCTGTTCATCTAAATTTTGCTTATTGTGTGCAAAGCCTGGGAATGCAAAAATATGTGTAGTTACAATCATTTTTGAAACGAAAAGAGAAACTTGTCATTTTTATGTGTCATGAAGGCATTTTCTTTTATTATTAACGCAGAAGCAATACAGTGTACGTATTCACCCATCTCGAAGAAGGAAGGAAATGCTTGGCAAAGGCATTCAGATTCCATGCACGTATACGATATGAATCAGGTGGCCTTTCAGTTCAAAATGTACAGTGAAAGAAACATTTCTTCGAGCAATAGTTTGTCGATCTCTCTCTTTTTGCGATGCTCACTCGCTTCTCTGATTGGCAAGAATTATAAAAAAAAAGTTATGAGAGAGAAAATTTGATCGGTTCATCATTTTCCACGATAATCTAATCAATGAGAAGACGTGTAGCAAGAGAAGATACACTGTTCCTGTCGGTTCCTCATACCTCTCCAATTTGTGCGTTACCAGTTTCTTGCTGAAGAGAATTCAGGAAAAATCTGCAGAAGACTCGAACTATATTTTCTATCATTGCGGAGAAATAAATCCTCGCCTATCTTCCTGGAGAGAATGTTTCATCTTCACTTCAATCAATCAAGAAAGGAAAGAAGGAGCAGCGACGCCGAAACCGTCTTCTTTCTCCATCCGGAGAGAAATCATGCATCATCAATACTTCCAATCAAGGAAAGGAAGGAACACAAAGGGAATTCGAGTAGTGCATTCTCATTCTCCAAATGCCGACGGAAATCGATCTTGCCAGCGTGTATCAGGTGGTGCTGTGCGTGTTGTTGCCGGTAAGCTACTGTAATTCACTATCCGAGTCACGGCGTTCAACTTGATTAGTTTTGTAACAAATATTTTTCGAATTGACCACAAATTTCCACTAGTTCAATTACGTTTCACATTAGAAAAAAAGCGCTCGATGTCTGAGTGAAACCGTTGTATCGGTTGTTCCTTCTAAAAAAACGCAATAATTAACAATGAGAACACACTGATCTTGCAGCAGTGTGATTGCATGGTGGAGAGTGCTCCGCCCGAGTATTCAAAACTAACTATATCCTGTTTATTGACACCAAAAAAGTTGAATTAAATATTGGGAACGTGCCAAAAAGAATTATTGGCCAATAGTGGTTAAAGTGAGAGTTCTATTGCTAATTGTTGTTGAAATTTCAGCCAGTCGCAGTGTGGCTTCACGCCGGGGAGTGCTCCATTCATGTCCTCGTTACCTTTCTGCTGTGGATGCTATTCGTCGTCCCGGGCATTGTCTACGCTGTCGGGTGAGATATTATTCTATCTTGCACAGTTTGGTTCCGATCTTTGATCTTTGATCGATGGACCTTTCCGACCTTTGATCCATCTTTGGATATTTTCGTGGTGGGATTGTCCACGCTGCATGGTTGGTTCGACTTTAGCCATGAAGGATTGAGTTTCAGGCGGTCAACAAAAAAGAACGAGCTTTTGATTGAACCAATCATGCTTGGGGCGATGGGAAAAATACAAAAATCAAAAAGCGGAGGTAACTTAGACTCATTCTACGGCTTTCCCGGTCTTCCGGAGTGGTTAACAATGATAAAGAATGATTAATATTTTGCAGCTTTTGCTTCTTCCGTGCTCTCTTCATTCATCGATCAAGGGCAATCAGTGAACAGAAACCCGTGGATAGAAACGTGTACTTCTAATCAGTTAATTGGTTTAGAAATATTATTGCCATCTTTTCGATTTCTTTCTTTTGTTTTATCATTTATCATTTGTCTCCACCACCCGTGCATTTCAATCAATCTTATTTTTGTATGATTTCTGGTGGTGTGAAATCATAAAGGCATGTAAAACATCTTTTATTCAGTTGTATAAGTAACCAGTATGAAAGAGAGAGAGAAGAAGGAGGAGGGGGAAGAAGTACGGTTGGGGAAAGTTGAACTGATAGTAGTTGAGAAGAGGTGAAAGATTTGACAAGATTATCGATCGACTACTCGATTTGTACAGTAAAACTGACGGACTAGAGGGCATGGGCATAGTGTTTGATCGATTATTGATCGCATAAATATCGATTGGAAATGTGGCTTGCGAAGCTACAGTACTCCCGGGAGGCATACTGTATGAAATATTTTGGCAAACATCGATTATTGCAATGTGAGTTTCTCCTGAATTGGCTGGGAGAAAGGGGCGTGGTCTATGGAGATAAGGAAGAGTGAAAGATCAAAGATCAAAGATTATTGTTCGATTCGGGGCGAGCTGCCTCTTCGCCAGACGCGAAGTTTGTTGAAGAAGGAGGAGGGAGACAGGGACGAGCATTTGCCTGCAATTAGAAAATAAATTTCACACTAATTTCAATCTCAATGTCAGGTAAATCGGTTGAGTTTCACGAATACTTCCAAAGCTTGTTCAAACAGATGGGTACAATGGTACCGCGTTAGACTACGTAACAAAAAAACCAATCAATTTGATTTGTGATACCGTAAGACCAGTGCATAGAAAAGGTACAGATACGCACCATTGCCGGTCTCCACACTGTCCACCTGTCGCTTCTTTCTCTGTGAGTACCTGCAAATGCATAAATAAGATTTAAATTAATATAAATAAAATAAATATTTAAATAATAAATATAAATAATAAATAATAAATAAATTACCGTCTGATGGCGGATGAGAAGTCGTCCTCTTGCACGGGTTCCTTCTTGCACGGACGAGGAGAAGGCTGGAATTGACTGATAATTATCCAGTAATTTGGAAAAATTAGCCGGAACAAAACAGTAGTTTGCTAATTCTCACAGTTGAGCTAACAATAAAAATCGGCATCGATTGATCATTGCCTAGTATCATGTTGTTCATAAGCAATCTTCATAGTTTTGTGACAGAATTCAATTTCAAATATGTTTCACATAGCCCTTATGAAATGGTGCAATTGTAGTTCAGCAGTATCATTATCGGGCTCGAGCGGATTTAAGTAAATAAAATAAAAATGTTCCAAGAAGTTTACCGTAGAGTTCGAAATACGGGTAATGGTCTCTTCATTTCACACTCGAGTGTGCGAAATGAAGAGACCATTACCCGTATTTCGAACTCTAGTTTACCGCAGACACTGGTTTTTAGCTTGTGGACTTTCTTATATTTTTCTGCACCTCATGTTTCAACATATGTTTCACACTTCTTTTATAAAATGCTGCGATTGTAATTCAGTAATTTGAGGTTCTTCTTCCTTCCCTAAACAATCAATTTCAACGATACCTCATGGAAGTCGACCACCCGTCTCTTCTCCGCTCCCTCACTCCCGTACGCTTCCTTGATATCGGCGAGAAGGCCGATCAGAAGGTCGTCAACGTCGTGATTCAGAGCCACGGAGATTTCGAAGGTGGAGAAGCCGAATTGGGCAGCGGCCGCGCGGACTTCTGCAATGGTAAAAAAAGGTAAAGGTCATCCCGTTAAAGGAGGCGAAACAGGAAAAAATGTTGGTGACTCTCACACGGAAATCCCGGGACTCGCAAGACATCGTAGTAAAATGAGGGAAGGGGAGGGAGGGGAGAGAGGGGAGGGAGACAGGCGTATGCAAATCAAAAGCGCACGCTAAGTCAAATCCCCTGTTCAAAATTCCCGCAGTTGCCTGGATTGAAGGGAAATTTGGAACTATGCCAACTCTCTATAACTCGGTTCATTGATGTCGTAGAAACATGGGAGTTTCAGAATTCTGATATGGTTATGGATTGCTACAATGTGACATTGACAGATTAGTCACCAAAATATTCATGTTACGCCTCCTTTAATCAAGGCACTTGCGTCCTGCGGGAGATCACTGCTAGGCCAGTGATTATTAGGCCAATTCAGTCCGGAGGGCCCAATCTCTTCTTCGGACCTACTTTACCGCGTGATCTAGTCACTCCCAATTCCCCTTTCGGGCGCCTTGGTCTGGCGGAGACGGTGACACGGCCGGGAATTGAACCCGGGTGAGATGGAATGGCGGGGCGCGCCATAGACCACTACACCACTTCGTCTTGGGATATCTAGTGAAAATAGGTCAAAAAGGCGGGCAAAATAAAGGAAAAAACTGTAAATAACAAGGGATTTTATCCAATTTTAAGGTCCACCTTATTGCCCGCAACCGTTTCCCCAAACAGTCAAACAAATCGATTATCTACCGTACCCCCAAAATAGGTCAGTAAATCAATAATGCTACCGTACCCAGTTTCGTCACGGCCCTCTTCCTCTCCAGGTCCACTTTGTTCCCCGCAACGATGATCGGCGTGTGACGGAGTGCGGGGCGATTGCGTACCATTTCAATACCGTTGACGGCCTGGAATGATTGTAAAAATTAAAAAGATTAAATAGGGATACCATGCATTTTCGTGAGCTAGTAAAGTAAATACTATGGAAAATAATGCTGAATGCAGAGTTGATTGCGTATCACAAAATCTTGAATAAGATATGATAAATGAATATTTCGGTAATGTGTCGACATTTCAGGAAAAATCTTCAATGAATTCAAAGAGTCTACCTGCTTAAACGACGCCTTGGAGTCGATGCTGTAGAGGAAGAGGAAGGCGTGCACGGAGTCATCGAGGAAGAGAGGATCGGCCTGAAGAAGATCAAAGATCAAAGATCATCTTTTATCCCCGCCCGATCCCTCCCGCACCATGCATTTCTAGCATTATCTGTTTGAAGAAAACATTGTTGTGTTCACATGCATGTTTCGAATTTAAAATTCGGCAGTGTCGCCTCCATGGAAATGCTCACTGACCATGTCACTCTCCAGGAACACCAATTCGCTCTCCTCTCCGCCAATGTTGATGGAGACGCTGTTGTCGAGGTGGTCTGAAGTAATTTTCTAATCGATTTAAATTTTTTTGATCAGATTTTTTCAGCTCGCACAAAATATTAACATGAGTTTCATTGATTGATCAAGAGTATCTAAAAAGATCACAGATTCAATCGGGTGGAGACATTCTTGTTTGAAATAATTATAATTTTTGGTTTAAAAATAGTTTTGGTAAGGATATCAGTCAGTAATCGATCGATAATTCGCTACCGTATACTCACCAATCTCATCGGCAAACGCGTTTCTGTACTCTGACGTGGAGAATTGCGAGATCAACGCGGACTTGCCCGTGCCAGTGTCGCCCACTACGTAGATCTGTATTAATTAATTACAAATTAAATAAATAACACTCTATTGGTCCGGAAATAGAAATTCAATCATCATGACATTTTTAGACAAACGATGTTCAGTTGTGTTTCACTTTCTGGATAAGAGTCGATTATTCAAAAGTAGGGTTGGCTTGTCAAGCAAGATTGCAAGATCTTGTCAAGAAATAACTCAATTATCCCTTCTTGTCAAGAACAACGAGTTGTTTTTCAAGATCTTGGTTCTTGAAATGATCTAGAAATTGAACATTTTCCGTCGTTTTGCGTGGATGGACCGGTCGAAGGGGGTCGTCGCGAGCGGAAAATGATCAACCGATCTTGACAAATTCTTCAATCTTGAAATACTCTTGAATCTTGAAATGATCTTGAAAAGAATTGGCAATTTGCCAATTCTTGCCAAGATCATTCTTCGCAATTCCAATCTTGAAATGCGGTTTCAATCTTGACAAGCCAACCCTAGTCATAAGCCCCCGATACTGTAAGCCACCCTTCTTTCTACTTCATTTTCCGTTCGAGAAGGTCCCTTAGAGAGACGCACGTGTGCACAACATAATAAAGTAGCCGAAAGGGGAGCTATTTTCGAGCAGCGAGAAGGGAGGGGCGACACTAATAATAACCAATTTCGTGTGTGAGAATTTGCAAGTTGAGCGTGGGCAACAACAACAGCAACGGACTAGTATCGTAGCTAAAGTGAGAGATCTCCGAAATAGCACGACTTTCAACGAAATAGGATGTGTTTCACGGCGAAATAATCTTCTTTCGATGAGTTTTCAAGAGTTTTAATTTGTCCGTATCGTCTATGCTTTAGGAAATATATCAAAACGCGTGGTCCCCCTACTCTAATTTACGGCAATAGATAATGAATAGTATAAATAAAAGTACCGTAATTCTCACCGGTTCTCATCGGACGAACAGACGGAGTCACTGCACGAGTCTCCACGCATCGAATCGCCCGAGACGGCGTAGGGAGAGGGCGACTTCTCGACTGGAAAAGGATGTATTATGGTAATCGATCGATAAATCGATAATTTGCTACTTCTCGACTGGATAGGGGTGGATTACGGTAATCGCAGAGGTGTATTGTAATCAATCGATACTTTGAACTACAGTAACCAATAAATTCTTGACTGGATTGGAAAAGGAGATACGTTCGATTGATTACGCGCAACATGAATCAACGGTAGGATCGAAATGGGCTAGTTGAGAAAATTCACTGGGCCATTCAATAAGCCGAGCATACGGTAATGACGTACTCTTCGTGACGTTGGGCTTCTGCTTCCTTCTGAAGGAGTCGCCTCGGCTGACGACTGCGCCCTGAATTATTGATTAATCTCATTTTTCAATTTACAAAAAAAACAGCTGAGATCTTGAGATCAAAGTTGGTGAGAGAAAGAGGGAAATCATGTAGATAGAATGACGAGAGTCAAATTAAAAAGGTGAAAGAATGCGAGAGAGCATGTGAAAAGAAGAGAACCCGGGAAACGAACCTTCTCATCGATCTTGAACTGCCTTACTCGCGTGTAGTCCTCGCAGTCGGGAAGTTTCAGGAACCTACAAAAATATAATTATTGATTTTTTATTATTTCCTATTTTTTTTATTATTTGCTAGTTGAAGCTTGGACTGCGCGATGATCTCATAGTGCATGTCTGTCTGGCTCTTCTAGGAAAACAATAATAAATACAAGTAAATCTTCTCCATAGAGGCCAGTGAGAATAAATATTGTCAATCAGTTAGCCAACCTCTCCTCGACTCCGCTCGCGCTCTTCGGCTCAGGCCACACGTCCGTGCGCTCGATGCGCCCTCTGCAATGAAGGAAGTTATGATATCGTATTTGTATTTAATTTTCATGCATTAACTTTTGCAGATTCCTCTATCGTGCGTTATTTTTAACCTCGGGAAAGCTCCAATCTCTAACGAAGTCACACCCAACACCCCAATGTTTCTCTGATTGGAGCAAGGATCCAGAAAATTGCATTTGTGAGCATCGCAGAAGACTAAAATTGCATGTATAAAAACTAAAATAGTAGTATGTTTATTTAAATATTTTTTCTTTCTTCATTAAAATTGAGCTTTCGTTTGAGTTTCAATACTTGCTGAAGTTTGGAACGTGGACAGAGCCCATAGTGACAATCACTCTACTCAGAAAATATAAATCAGTCATTCAATCGTAGGATCAAGAAGTCCCTCGAAACTGCCATATATCACTTCAGTGGTTTGCCATGTGATGCACCATTCTCTTGCTAGCATTTTTCTCTGCCTCTCTCCATTTCGCCTGCTCTCTCGCCTTCTCAGACCAGAGAGAATGTATGTAATGATCAGACAATGCCATCCTTCCCACCACTCGAAGCAAGGGGGAACAAAGAGGGGGAGAAGAATGGGATGGTATTCTCTTCTGGACTCTTCATTCTGCATTGTCTCTTGCCGGTTAGAGAAGAGATAAAGACAAGGCAAAATGGAGAGACGAGAGGGGAAGAGATACGGAAGAGGAGAAGGCAAGTGGAACTAGTGCAAATAAACAGGCACCATTCACCATTCTCCCATTCTTTTCCCCTGACACCAGATAAATAATCAATGAACCACATTAACTGACTTGTTAACGTGCTGATGGAAATTTTGATAAATTCTCTACCACTTCGATTCAAAAATAAATGAAATGCACAATGCTGACTCCCGAATTGAAAACCTTCACAAGTCAACAATCTCCGCTCAATTATTGTGATGGTCACAAAACAAACGACCAAAGAGCCCACACAGTCTCAATTAAATAGTGGGTGGTCATTCATTTGTTTATCACATTCGATGAGTTGAGTTTCGCACATCTTTGAAATAAGGATCGCAGAGTTCTGATTGATTGCATTTCCACATCCAACGAAAATGAATAAAAATGAGGCACACTTCACTTTGAAAGGAGTTTCTCTGTCATTGAAGTTTTTTTACCGAGCTGACTAATCTATAATCTACCGTACCTATGCGGACTACAGTAATTCAATCGATAACTGACAAATCCATCAGTAATCCAATCCAATCGACAACTGATATACAGTACCTCTGGAGACTGCATCTTCTCGAGACTCTCTAGTGAACTATTCACCCAATATTCAGAGTATAACGGTGTGGCATACAGAAAATAGGCACAGGAATCCAATCCTATAGATGCCTGACTAATCTACCGTACCTCAGCAGACTACTGTAATCCAATCCTATTGCGAACTGACTAATCAGACTACAGTACAGTACCTCTGGAGACTGCATCTTCTCGAAATGGTCGGTGTGCTCTTTCTTCGCTCATTGCTTGCCGCGACCTCCTCGAGAACGTTACGGGACTTGACCTACGATTGATTGATTGGTATCGTAACCGGAGATCTACCGTATTCTGGTTCTATCGATGACTGATTGTTTCTCAATGTCGTTCCACAAATTTACAGATTTATTCACTGTTCAGGGTCTGTGCCTATATATTGGTAGCAAAATGTCATGCAAGGTCTCCTTTACAAATGCTCAATGCCCCCCCTCGAATAGCTGTGATAGCTCATCAACACGTCGTTACTGTGGGGTAAATAAATCAGATATCGATCGATGGCTACCGTACCTCAACCGTGGGTCGGGCGCGGTGCTTGAATGACTGCGAGCGCAGCGGCTGCCTCATGTCGACAGGCGAGAGAAACGAGTTACCGTCGATACTGAAAGAGGGGTACGGTAATTGATGTGTACGGTAAGAAAAAATCAATAAGCGCTGTAATCACACAATCTGATAGAAGGCTACGGCAAAATTTCGGTGCTCAATAATCAGAGGATACTGTAAGTTGTGATACGATATTCTTAAAGGCACGTCGTAGGAAATTGAGTGGTACTGTAATCAGAAAAAAGACTTATACCACCCAGACAGAATTCGTAAGATCGAATAATTGTTACTGGTGGTCATTTATTAGCAATCGTAGCAGGCAACTCAAAGTTTGTAGCTGCTCAATGTATTCAGGCATTCTAGGAAGTAAATAGGACGAGGAGTCTAGAAATAACCGCGTTGAACGAGCACTATTCGCGTGTTGGAAATCATGGGGCATGATGCAAGGGGAGAAGTTGTGGAGTAAACGGGCGTTGTCCACGTCACTTTCCCACTTTCTCACGAGGTCCGGGCCTCACAACTAAATTTGGCCGAAGCCGTCGTGTTTTCACGCGCTCGCTCGCTCACCAAAACGAGTGAGTGAGAAAACACTTTGGACTGACTACTCGACGGCGATGTGGAAATTGGCAGGGTATCAGGTTGAATAAGGGATTCAGGAAGTGATACTCGGCCATTCCCTATCTCTCACTGCGCATTCAGATCTATTGTCCCTATCATCGTGTCAGTGACTACTCGATGGCGTGGAAATTGGCGGATGGATGTTCAAGACTGTGGACGATCAGCATATTTAAAGCGGCTTCGAATAATCGGTGGTTGTTAAAATGTGTTTCACATTTGCTATAAGGATAGGTGTTTCTTTCTGCAGACGATGAGTAAAGAAAAAATGTAAAAAAATCCTAAAATACCCTCTCCCAGATAGTTCGCACCCGCCACAATGGAGAAGGCTGACCACTTCCAGCCTCTGGTATTCGGAATCCTTCAGACTGGAAGAAGGATCCTCAAGTTAGCGCTGGACTGACTCTCTCATTTTCCCTAGTCACTCACAGTCTCTGACCGGCGAGAGAGCATGAGAAATGGAGAGAGTGAAGTGAGCAGTGAAGGATGAAGCAATGACATTACTGACTCCTTGAATGCGCGAGCGGGCGTGAGAGAGGAGACACCCTTGGACACTCTAGGATAGGGTTGGCATGTACCGTTGTCTCACTTCTCGCATCGGCAAGAGAATATGCGAAATGAAGAGACTATTTCTCGACAAGCCAACCCATATTCAAGGACTCTCTCAAGAACGCATGCTCTCTAGCCTGTCAGACGGAAGACGAGAGAGCATGCGAAATGAAGAGAGTATCCCTTCATCGGGTAGAGAAAGGGCGAGATAGTATGGGAAATGAGGAGAGTGGATCAATGCTTCAAATGTTTACTCTTCAATGAAGGCGGAAGTTAGCGCAGCAGAAGCAGAGGATCAGATGGCAAAGGGGATCTTTGAAAGTTTTTTTTACCGAAGAAACGATAAGCAATCGATACCACCCCAGTTCTTCAACAAATGAGGAAAGTGTGAAACATATCCTCCTTCAAAATTTCCTGAATTTCTAACGCAACATCAGAGTCAGAGACTAACAATGGAGTTGCGGAACCGAAAAGTTGACTGCTTCCCGGTCGATTGCGATGGGATAGAAAAAAGATTAGGAGAACAGGGGAGAAGCTGAACAGTATGTGCAGTAACTGGCACGTGTCTCTGTTCGGGGATAACTGAGGGATGGGAGAAGATGGAGTAACACTTTCTCCGATCGGTGTGCTCTCCCTCGGCGGTTAGTAGAGCTCGGGAAATAATACCGCCGTCTCTTCATTCCTCACACTCTCTCACCGGTCAGAGAGGCGAGAGAGTGTGTGAAATGAAGAGACGGCGGTATCATTTCTCTCTCTCTCGGCGGTTAGACAGTGTTATATAATAGTAGTTTGGAATCCGGAGAGACCCTCTATTGCAAAGGAAAACAACGCAATCGATTGCTGCATGCGCCTCTGTTATCGATCAGGAAGTGTGAGGAATCAAATTATTTGAAGAGATTCAGCGTAAGATACTTGAGGTGGTCTGGACATCAGGGATGCTTGCTGCGCTTGGCTTTACAGGAACACTCCTTAGAGACTAGCGACTCAAGGATGGCTCCTAACGAGGAAAGCATGCTTCAGAAGAACCACTCCTCCGTCCTGCATATTTTAACCAAATTGAATCGGCACCACGATTTGCAGACCACAAGTCAACTGGTAAAATTGTTATGTGAATAAATTTTTTTAAGATGTGTGAATTGGCGACCGAATTCAATATGCAAGAGCGCATCAAGCATCACCGAACCAGTTCTCGAACATTTCAAAGACATGCAAAGATTCGCGATCAATTGAATTTGGGCGCGCATAAGCTACTCGAGAGAGAGATGACCAAAGTACCAACGCCGGTCACGGCAAGTTACGTAAGAGGGAAATGAATCTGAAACACACGCGTCGCATGGCCGCTTTCCCGCGCTTTTTTCATTCAAATTTTTGTGCCAAGGTTACTTAACAAGAAATCGACGAATTCGCCTTTCGTTTCAACTTCACTGGAGAACTGGACGAATTTCATTATTTTTATTTAGCACACATTGTGGAATGACCATTGGGGAGTCTATTGGTGAGTCGTTTACGTTGATTTGAACTGATCTGTGAAAGTTTTACAAGGTTGTACGCGACATACAAAGTTTCAAATTTTGACTTTGACTTCGTTTAACGAATTCGCTAGGGATTTATTTCAATTTTCCGATAGCAGGTGTTGTAGTCCTCGAGATAGTGTTTCTAATGAACCACAGTTACCCGAAATTTGTCAACTTCTTGAAGAAGTTATACAGCTTTCTGTGTTTTCTCGCCTCTAGCTGCTCTCGATTTGTATCTTTTTCGACCTAATTTTGGCTACGTATTCATTTCCCATCGTAGAAACAATCACCATAGGTTTTGGACGAATACTGAATTGCTAGGCAATGAACTAAGGGCTGGGTTTAAATCGGCGACAGCGAAAAGGGGCGGAGTCAGTGAGTAAAGCGTCGCGTTTCAGTTGCGACGCGGTCGCGCGTCGCGTGTGTTTCAGATTCACTGGTAACGTGCCGTGCGGTGGAATACTCAGAAGAAGCTCTAACTGGTCGGGATTGTGCGAAAATGGTCAATGAAAGAAAAGGAGGAACTCCAGCAGCACGAGGAAGCGGAAAGAGCAAAGGGAAGAGGAGGAGAACAAAGGCCCGGTCGGAACTGGAGAAAGGGGATCCGAGGGCATCGGTCCTTCGCACTCGCACATGCAATAGTGCACACTGGAGCTCCTGACGGGGGGGGGGGGGTGAAAGAGCGTGGTCTTGGTCTATCATTTCACCCTGCTCTTTCTTTCCTCTTGTCGGTGAGAGGGCATTGCGATGGAGGACTATTCTCTTCATTTCGCACACTATCTCAACGGTAAGAGAAACGAGAGAGTGTGTGAAATGAGAGAGTCAGACGAGGATCAGAAAGAGAGAGAGAGACAGTGGAAGGACAGGGAATCATCAATCAGCCCGCACTCTGCAGCTGGGGGTTGAAGAGAGAGAGGGGAGGGGCTCAGCGAGGGGGGGGGGAGTTAGGAGGACAAGAGGTGGACAAAGACAAATTCTTCAGTGACCCACAACTGATGTGAGACATGGGAATTAATCAGAGGGGGTGGGACTAGTTAGGATGACAGGAGGCGCGGTTGATGTGGACAAAGAGACAGATTCGACAGCTTGACCCCTGCCTCGAGGACCGATGTAAGACATGTGTAGTGAATCAATCATTGCCTCTCTTCGGCAGGAGCCGAGGAGGTAGAAGATGAATGGTCGACTAGAGGGATCATTTATCATTTCAGAAGACTGATGTCCAGTCGAGAATGAGACAAGGGAAAGTGGCGATTGAGGTCCGAAAACAAATTGTAGTGCGGCATTCAATGAATTTGTAAAGGCGATATCGGTGGTCCAGTTAAGTTTCAATACTTGTATCTAGAGTAATAATCTTAGTGTGGTAGATTTTCGTTGTGTATATAATATATGCAAAAAATATATATATCGTTGGCAAAACCAAATTTCGAAACTTGAAAAGGAAGAACTAGGCGATAAAATGCAACGCGCTGTCGCTCACTATGTGAGTGAGTGATTGAACGGATGGACGGAGAAACAAATCCAAATTTGAAAACCAAAAAGTCCTAGAGGATGACATGAGTTTCAATACTTCTATGTAGAGCAATCAATATGGGGTGGTTGAGACTGAGCAGACGGTCAATGGAAAATACTACGAAAAGGAGTTGATGGAGCAATTTCGGAAACTAGGAAGAACTTGGCGATAAAATGGCAACGCTGTCGCTCATTGTGAGTGAGTGATTGGACGGATGGATGGACGGAGAAACTGCTGGGAAGGAAGTCCTTCCCCCTCTCCCCATTCTCCTTCCTTCTCTGCCTCTAAGACCAAAGAGGGATCACGAGGAATCGAGAGAGACGATGAGTGAATGGACTCGGTTGTCTGCTCTATTGAAAAAGCGACAGAAGTGCGACAAGAGAGGAAATTGTTCCCGTTTCGAAAAGGCAGTGAGAGAGAGAATGGCCTGGATTTACAATGCGGAGAGGGGACTGAGGCTAGGGGAGGGCTAAACTGGCATGGACTTGGCGTCAAACTACTTCTTGAATAATAAAAAAACCTCATTGTCATACGGGACAAGAGAAAATAATGCAAACCAATGGAACATGGACCATGGATCGGGGGAGCCCGAATTGGATCCCGAATTAGGCCCCGACAAGGATACGCCGCGTCTTGATGTAAATTGCGTGCGACGGGTATACATCAAAGGAATGTCTAGACGCGGCCGCATCCTTGCTCATATTCTTAGAATTGGCAGTAACCAGAAGCGATACAGATTCACAGATACACGTTAGAGAGAAGATAGGACGTGCTAAAGCTACGGATACGTGAATGCAACAGACACAATGATGAAATGGTGACCGGCGGTTATGAGGGATATCTCCCACTCGAGAAGATTGCGGATATTACACCCGATTATGAGTGTTGATAGGGATTGTCTACGGGCATCCGTGTGAATATTGAGGCGGCATGACAAATGATGCAATTGCAGGAAATTAAGCAGTGCCTTTGAAAAAGGCAACAAGGAGGAAATAGAAGGAGAAGAGGCCATCCCTTCTGATAGTGAGCTCAATTGGAAACGGCCATGAAAAGTGATGCAATTGGAGGAAGCTATCGGGACAAAAGGGGACGAATGTCTCTATTACGGGGCGGCGAGGGTGAGGGGACACAGCTGACACGAACCAACGGTCAATGGTCGACACAAAATTGAGGGTACTATAAACACTATGATGATGTAGATGGAGGAAGCTAACTGGACAATGGCTGTTCCCTGCCCCTATTACGGGGTGGGATGGGATCCCATCTGACACGAGGAGGGCCGTCGATAGACGAGATTGTCTCCAAACAGATGGAAGAGGGGGGAGTGAGAAGATAGGGAGAAGAATGGAATCTGCTCTCTCTCGATTCCACTCCATCTCTTGGAAACAGTGATCGAGAAGGGATCAGGGGGAATGGGGAGAGGCAGACAGGCTCAAGAAGAATGTGGGAAGTCCGGATGCGGAGATCGGGAGGGAATCGCACTCTAGTCAGGTGATTGGATCATTTCATTAATGGAGATGGGGGAGGTCAACTTGTATGATCTATGATGAGGTTCATTCCAGTCAGAAGATAGAGCCAAAATATTTTGAAATTCGTGCACGTTGCTGATGATGAAGTCCGTCAGACCTGCTGCCCTGTCATTTAGAAATATTATAGTCCCATGATCAAGTTCAAAAGTCTATTTCCATCTGACAATATATTGTCTACTCACGACGTGCTCGGATTTCAGTGGGGGGGGTGGGCTGAAATGTCTCGAAGATCAGCTGACAGGGAAATACTTTGACGGCATCTCAAGTTCAGAAGGGGCGAGAGAGCGTGCAGAATGGAGAGAGCACATCAAAACTTGGATCATTGCCTTCTGACAAGGCAGGCACGTCGAGTCAATGAGAAAAATGGAGACATCAAGATCAGAAATTCCCAGCTGACTCGTACAAGATTCGGAAGAGATGCGGATGATGGATAACAGGTGGTGCAAGTTCATCTTCGAAGGTCGAATGCACAAGGAATGTGGATCAGAAATCACCAAGCATTGTCAGCGATGAAAACTTTGGAAACACACAACACCACGGCAGAGACCCTTTTATTCGTGATTGATGGTTGATTCGATAAGATTGAGTAAAGAATGAGTCTAATAAAAGCACAACCAATCCGGTTGGATGATACGTTTTCCTACGACTCGTAAGAGACAGCAGTGGACGATGATAACATGTGTGTAAGTGCAGCTCGTAAATCAGAGTTCGGTGCAGTTCAAAGGGCGCGAATCGAGAGGCAACACTCGTCGAGAGTGTACTAGCCAAGAGGAGTTGCGGTTCAAAGTCCGCCCGCCTTCTCTTCGCTAGAATGCACTGATGTTCACTTGGCACAGCACTACGCTCTGATCCCTCTCACTTAGCTCAGGAGCTTCTGACTCATTCGAGATCAGGACTGATGAGAGAGCAGGGGAAAACGATCTCGTCTCTTCACTTTACCTTATCTCTCGTCGGTTAGAAAAGCGAGAGAGTATGGCGAAATGAGAGAGACAGAGAGGATCACTTAGCAGCTATCGCTCCTATCGTGCTGTGATGTTGCTGCTGTTAGAAGGGGATGGAATGGGAAGGAAAGGGGAGAAGCGCGTCCCCCGCTGTGTGAAATGGCAATACACCACAAGGAGCAGGGGAAGGGGAAGAGGAGGGGAACACATGTTGGAGTGCAGAAGAGGGGGCTTATATTTAGTCACAGCTTATATTTAGCCACAGAGGTCGCATATTTAATTAACAGATTTTGAGTTTATAAACCGTCCTTAGAAATGGGATATATTTCATACAAATCGCTATGAGTTTGTGTGAAATGGCAATACACCAGAGGGGGGAAGAGAAGGGGAAGAGGAGGGGAACACATGTTGGAGTGCAGAAGGAAGAGTAGCTGAGTCAGAGGATGGATCGGAATTAGGGATATCCCTTGATTTATAACGCATCAAAAATGTGTCACAACCTGTAGAGTGTCATCAGAATTCCCCTGACAATAAAGCATGGGCCAATAAGAAAGCATGATGGGAAGAGGGGGGTTGCTGAGGCACGGAATTAGATCGCGCATTTACTAAAGTGCTCGTATAAATGGAATAAGTTTCATGCAGTCACCAATACGTAATGAGGCGAGGAAATAATAATAGAATCGGTGCTTTCATAACTAGTACAGAATAACCGAACGACTCGAAGGGGAGGACCCGGCTCATTTGCATTTATATCGAGACTGGAGCCGTGATTTATTGCCTAATATAGATGGGGCTAGATAGCCTAGAGGCTATAGAGGCGCAAAGAGCGAGCAATCCCTTCGTACCCAATCTTGAGGTGGTGTATGAAGAAGCTTTCGTGACTATATGACATCACTTTCAGATTTTATTCTGTCTCCGAATAGCATCTCGATCATCCAAGATTATTGTAGGTACAACAATTCACCGTGCTACAACAGAGAGATCTGCAAGTGTTTCTCCGCAATCTCTAGTGCGCGCGGATCCAAATATGTGGATGAGTCATCACTATCTGAGTTCACAGATGCGCCGAGGTGGGGGCGGATGACCCCTCGTACATACACCGCGCCACTTATCTTCAGTAGTGGGGACGGAGCAAAGTCTGTCCACCCACATATACAATATGACTCAGGACATGCGGGACTCGATCTCTGAGGATCCAAATAGACGGGGGCGCATGACCCCTGTACATCCATTTTTCGCCACTTAGCGTGGATTCGACGCTGTAGAATGTGTCCACCCACATACGTAAGGCTTACTCATGTATGGACACTTTCCAGTAAACATTTTGTGAAGCAATTGAGTGGAGGTAAGATCGCGCTCCGTACTAGTGCTGGTATAATGCAGAACTACGCAAAACAGATGGTACAGCGTACCCAAGATATTGCTGGAACAGTCGGTCCCATTTTTGCTGATCTGGTGATGTAGCAACGGAGTTTTCGTCGGTGCTCGAAGTGGTCCTAGAACAACATCAATTCGTTTCATCGTTTCCCAATTGCACTTGAGCTCTGCCGGACAGACAAATGGTTGAGATGGAGACATTATAGAAGAAGATACCTGGGACTGATGGTCAGTATGATCCTGCATGGCGGGCCTTTCGGCGTGCACCCATACAACAGTGGGTCAGTAGCGTTACGATTCATACCACAAGAACCAGAAGGAAGGGAGCTAACACTGCTCCGTTTGGTAGTGAATCTCTGGCGAAGGCTCGTATCCAATTGGAACCGATGTGTAACTCGGCCTCTGATGGAGAGATGCCACACGGGACTGAGAGAGTCTCGCTCTGACCGACGAGAGAGCGTTCCAAATCGAGAGAGTCTGCCCCTCTATCCTCGCAGAATCGAATTCAAACCGTGCTTCGGCTGACACTGACTGGCCCTTTGATTCGGTTTCGGGCCCGAGAAGGGATTGGACGAAGAAGAAAGGAAGGGATGACACTTCCTCCCTGCACAATCTGGTGGAAACTTGCATCCGCAAGCGGATTATCGGAGACAAATGTGACCTTATCGGAGGCCGCATTTGTCTTGGTTAGCGAAGTCACGTTTACAGAACAATCAGATTATCTTGTGGATTTGTCCGAGCACGCTTGCCTTATCCGAAATTCAATCAGTGATCTTACTCAGTAGAATTCTCAAGAATAGTCGACGATTAGTCAGAATTAGCCCTTTCGCCATTTCTCAGAATCCTAATCGGGCCTTTGATCTAATCAGGCATCACGAGTGTACGTTGTCATTATCTCTGATGAATAGTCTGTCTCTCTCATTCGCCATGCTCTCCCGTTTCTCTAACCTACGAGAAATAAGGCGAAGTTAAGAGACGAGACTCTCATCATACCGCCGAAAGATCACGTATGATGAAGAGACGAAATCAGACAGGGCAAGAGAGTACGTGAAATGAGGAGAGCTAGTTCATCACGAGCGCCGCGAAGAACCAATTACTGGTTATCAGATGGGCAAATCAGCGGGAAGAAGGAAGAACGAAGCAGTATAATAGCAGACCCCGCGAGCATTCTCGGTACGTAGGGTTGATCAAATTGCGTGTTATCGAGAGCAGGATGGGCAAGATTCTGACTACGTAGAGTTAACTTCATCTCATTCTTGCGTGAAATGAATAGATGCGAGGTGCCAAATTGCCTGTTATGAGAATCAGAGGGGAACACTACGCTGTATAATAGAAGGATGTTCAAGACAAGAGTTGACGTCCGCATCGAATATTCGAAAATGCGGTATCAGAATGTCTAATGGCGAAGCAGCATGGAAAATAATAAATTGGATGATGTGATGAAATTACTCACGAGGACCGAACATGTGCGGCCCACAAGGTATTCTGTTTTGCAACTTACTCTTGATGTGAAAATAATGTTGAAGATGTGTTTACGTGCAGTGAATGTCAATGCGCAAAGCACATCCACATGGAATAGAACAAGTGATTTGAGGGCGATAAGGAATAGATTGAGAAGGCATTCACTATTGACGAAACACTGTTTACGGAAAGCCCCAACAATATGCAAAGTGGCTGGCAAAGTACAACAGGAGATGGAGTCATGCGGAAAGACCATTTGAACAATTTACTGTCTCTCTCAATTCAATGCACTCTCTCGTACAGTCTATTCAACGAGATAGCAGAAGGAAAGCGGAGACCGCAAACCTATTTTTCTGGCGCCCTTCTGTCCGCACTGTCCATTCAGGGCGCCCACAACAACAAACAGAAAGGACAGCGGGCGGCGGTAGGGCTAATACAGGGAGCTTTTGGGTCTGTCGAGAGCCCGACTGTTCTTTCGGTGATTGGGAAAGCGTAGTACAAAAAAGCGTAGTACAGAAGAGGACAGTGCGCGAACCATTCGGGGAATGGGCGAATCCGCTCGATGGAGGGAGAATCGAGATGATGTTCGGCAGAGGAAGAGTGTTATTTGGATTTATAGAGACTCGAAAGCTATCTGCTGGAAATTGAGTACGCCTCCAAATTCGATGCATTTCTAGACGATGTGAAACTTATTCGAATATTGAATAAGTGCGCGAGAAATTAGGTAGTTCTGAGGACAAGCGAAGAAGTAATAAAATTAGATTCGGAGAGAGACCACAGCGATGTGTCACAGCAGTGCCGAATGAACTATGGACTGCAGGTGAGTCAGGACCCCTCCTAATTTCGTCAACTTGCGATACCTCATGACGTCAGTTTACGCATTTCACTTCGTGTGCGAAATCTTGACCTTTGTCCCCCCGCAAGAGTTGCGAAAGACGTGGTGGTGGTAAATAAGTGGGTCTCGTTTGCAGGAGAGAATAGATTAGAGATGCAGAGGAAAGTGCAGAAAGTGCGACGCAAAGTGAAGACGAAGTGAGTTTCACACAATTTATGAAAAGAGAGATTTACAGATGGAGTGATGCCAGCCAGGGCCAAGTTGCAAATCACCAAATAAATACTGTTTTCAACAGATCGATTCCCGAAAAGAATGGGTGAATAGGTGCAGAAATTTTAATTTTTTTTAATTTTTATAATTTTTTATTTATTTTTATTTTTATTTAAAAACAGTAAAAATGACGAACCGACTGTGCCGCCGCTTCGGTGCAACGTAGAATTGGACCTGGGCCATCTCAGTTTAGTTCTCCCTGCTATATTCCGGAATTCAGAAGATGATCTACAAGTTATGAGTAGACAAAGCAATGACGACAAGGCAGTAAAACGCGAGTACTATCCCTTGTGGTATAAATAGCATCAAGGAGTAGTGAGTAAGTGTTCCTCCTCCCGCGACTCAGCAGAGTCATCCATCTACTAGCATCGAGGACCAACAACTGTTCAGTGAAGTGGCAGCAGAGTGAAAACACAATTTGCACTCCACGAAATCACTGTGGGTCTTCGCAAACCAAAATCTATTCACTAATAGGGTTCAGGTAAAATCGATTGGGCGCTATGGAATATGATAAGGCCTAAACAATTGCGAATAAGCTAGTGTTCGAAGCCTCCTAGTCATCCATCTACTAGCATTGAGGACCTCTCACTGCAGATCAGCTGTTCAATAGGCCCGCCGTCTCTCAATCCTTCCTGATCTCAAGTCGGCTAGAGTAGGTGATGGATCAGGGCGAGAAGAGAGAGAGTCAGACGACGGAGATGACGAGATAGCATGCTGAATGAAGAGAGCGGAGGAGGAGGCTAATGGTGTAAGATGATCTTCCTCGAGCGATGTGTCAGAAGACATAGGAGCTAGCTATAGCAGTGAGCAACAAGCCTCTCTATCTCTTCAATTGCTCTTATCTCTTGTCTAGTCTGACCGGTGAGAGATCAGGCGGAATGGAGAGACGAAGAGGATATAGCAGTGATCCTCTCGAAGAAAAAGGAGAGCTCTGAACTATGAGGACTACCCGGAGGGGCGAGATGGGATGTAGTAGTTGAAAAGATACTATATCTGGCGATGTTATATTTGCATCTTAGTATCAAGGCCTGTAGGAGAAGACACCATTTGGAAGCCATCACCTTGGAGATACCATTTGGAGAAAACGTCATATTTGAATGGGATATCGTGCAAAGTGTTAGAAAGTCAAGCGATGAGATAAGGAGATGGTTGCTCAATTTTCGAAGGAATGTAGACAGGCCACATGATCGAGATCTCGAGTAGCCGATCAAAACAAGGAAAAGCAAATAGCCGAATGGATACGTAGTGACCACGTGGGTAAACGAAAGTGATCCTTGATGAGAATGAAGAACTAGAAGGACAACGCAAGCGATGTATCATAAATAGACAGCGATAGTGTTAGAGTGTTACTATCGTCGATCAGATGATGTGTCCGACCAGAAGGTTCAGACATTCCATGCAAACCATAGTCTGCAGCGTCAGCAATACATGCTTGGAGAACAAGGGCATTCCATGAAAGCTAGATGCAGCGTCGAATGGACGGTCTTGCAGTGCCAAAAACAAAGCAATCTTTCTAAGAATGGAATCAAGATTAACTTCGTTCAGTCAGGCGACGTGCGGGATGTCCAGTTGTTGAGGGATGGACGAGTCATGCGGAATTTCCAGGAAGATACTTCCTATGATGATTAGCTTCATCAATTTGATGCGTGCGTGACAGGCAATTCTCCATACCGATGCTCAAGAAAATGGACAGAAATTTCCAGGAAGAAGCAATGATTAGCTCCATCAATAGAATGTTTTCAGAAATCTGAAAGGACAGTCGAAAGGAAAGCGCTTGCAATAGAGAAATCATGACACGAGCCTAGAAGGGGCAAGAACGATGATCAAAGATGGACAGAAGGTCACGAGGAATACTGAGAGTGGACAACTTCTCGCCATGATTCGATTCATCAGCAGAGCGCGTGTGCACAACACAAGAATGCTCGAGAAAGACCATGATGGTTAGAGAGGCCACGAGGAACTTAGAAGAAGGAATATGGGTTTATTGAGCTAATCAACGCATTTTTTGCAAGCGGCTCGGATATTTACAGTCACGAGGAATTCAGAAGAAGGAATTAATTAAAGTTATTGAGTTAATAACGCATTTTTGCAAGATATGAATGACCAAGGCATGAACAATCACGCGGAATTCTGAAGGAAGAATACTTGCAGGGTTATTGAGCCAGGCTGCTTGCAAGATTCTACGGAAGTCACTGCTGGGCTCAATTGGCTTCATCGACGCATCGCATGGATGCATTTCTTGCACGTCTCAATACTTTTTCTGCTACGAGTCTCTCGACGACGAGTTTTAACGTAAAGCGAGGAGCATTTTGTGCGACCGAAGAGACGTTCAATGAGATGGATGACAGATTTTCGGGGTTTGCGACTTACTTTGTCATTGTCGAGGTGGAATCGACTCAGGGAAGAATCACAGGGAGCAGTTGAGGAGAAGAAAAAGGAGAGAAGAATACGACAGAAGGCGATAGAAGAAGACGACGAGGAAGGAGAATCCGATTCTCGAGGTCGTCGTCGTTTGAAACAACGGAAGGAAGGAGGCAGGGACACTAGGAGAAGAATTTTCCTTAAGAAGGAGGAGAAAGGGATCGAGCACAAGCGGAGATGGAAACTGCCGATTACCTAGGCTGCAATTAGCCGCCTCTCTCCGCATTCTTAAACTTATCTAGCGATTAGGAGACGAGAGATAGTGTGTGAAAGGAGGAGACTCTTCTCTGTCTCTTCATTCTAAAACTTATCTAGCGATGCGGAGGAAGAGATAGTGTGCGAAAGGAGGAGGGTGCTGGTTAGATTCTCCATGCTAAAACGTATCTAACTGATGCTGAGGGGTGAGACAGTGCGAGAATTCAAGAGAGTCTTTGCTATAGACGATGAGGATAAATGCGAAGAGGGGAGAGGCGCAAAGAATATCTTGTGAATGCTTGTGAAGCAATTATGCTGCTGATCAAGAATGGCAATTCAGGGAAAAGTCTGAGAAAAGCAAGGGCGCATAGAGAGAAGTGCAATTAGGCGGACACAGCAGTTCATGAAGTGCTCTGAAAAAAAAACTGTCAGAAGTGGAAATAGAATACGTTTCAGAGTTGGTACGTTAAGGTGTTTGAAGAAGATCATTAATTCGAGGCAGGAATCTGGTGCTAAAAGTATAGTCAATTTGCATCATAATTCAGCAGTGAGTCCCAACTAGCGTTGCCTTATGACTGTAAATCTTATGACTGTCAAATCGGTCGACGTGGATACACATGTGCATTTTTACCTTTACCTTCAAAGAAGAGCCGTCGCCCAAGATTCCTGAACTACAAGTACAATGAACGCTGAACAGAGAACGTGTGTGGTCCCAGGAAAACTAAGAAAAAGGAAGACGAGGAAGGTTTAAGAAGAAGCGCGCTGAGGAAAAGGAGGGAAAGTGGATTAGGAGAGGGAGGACTCTCTCCATTCCCCGTCCTCTCTCGCTGGATAGAGGGAGCGAGAGAGCGCATGGAGTGGAGACGCAGTGAGGGACTGATTATGGACCACCGAACGGCTGGAGGGAAATGGGGGAAAATTGGGCACGGGCTCAATTTGCGATGTACTTTGGACCTTGCGTCCTTTTAGACTAAGTCACGAGAAGACAGCTATTGGATCCACATGAATAAATATTATAATACCTTCGTATCGTTGAGCGAAATTTTATTTCACAAAGCGACCCTCGCTCTTTCATTGAACTTGTAGCAATTCGACGCTTTTTGTACCACAGCTGAAACGCATTCACCCTTTCCCAATTTCACAGTTTTTTTCCGGAAAACGTGCAAACTTATCAACAAGTATCAGTGTGTTCTCATCCCACCTGAATCCCCTCGAGAAGGTGCTAAATATAGCAAAAGTGTCCAATTTCGCTCACACGTCCTTCTCGTGTGCGAGCATGTGGAGCGCAGAGTAAGTGTCTATAAACTGAGAGCCGGCCCGAAGTGATGCTCTCTCTGACTCTCCTCATTTCCCATGCTCTCTCGCTTTCTCTGACCATCGAGAGACTGTCTGTAATGGAGAGACCGGGCCCGGGCCCGCGTCAGCTCAGTTTACAATTGCCTCGGGCCGCTGACGTTGATGGGAAAGCCCCCACTTTCCCGCTTCCTTCTGTCGTCTGACTCTCTCCAATCTCCACACTCTCTCGCTGTTCTCTGACCTCTCTGAAGCACTCTGACTCTCTCCATATCCCATGCTCTCTCCTCATCTCTAACCACCGAGAGTAATGCATAATTGTAGGAGAAGGATCATCCCTGCTGAAATGCCCTGGGGCAATCGCTGAGTGGCTCGATGTTTTCGCATAATTTGAGCTACTATTTCGCCAGCTCAAATTGCGCCGTTGCATCATTGCCTGACGTAGGAATATAGAAGAATATGTGCAAAGTGGCTCAAAGGACGATGAGGAAAACTGAGATGATGAGGGCAGGATTCCCCGCAAGATGCCATATTTGCCCATACGTCATTCGTAATTGGATCGGGGTCCATGGACCCCGGGGCTTCCTGTGATCTCTGGAGGCTCTTCCAATGTGGTCTTTGCAAGAATGAACTGACTCTCTCTTCGCGCGCAATCTCATCGATCAGCGAAGCGAGAGAGCGTTGAGAAAAGAGAGACATTCGTTGATGACAGAGAGATGTTGTCGATGTCCCTCTCCATTTCATGTGTTCTCTAGCTTCGTCTGAGTGACTTCAACATTCTAAGAGCGGGCAGAGTTGCACAATTACTTCTAGCTTCGTCTGAGTGACTTCAACATTCTAAGAGCGGGCAGAGTTGCACAATTACTTCTAGCTTCGTCTGAGTGACTTCAACATTCTAAGAGCGGGCAGAGTTGCACAATTACTTCCTACTATTCAGAGTGAATCCACAGTGACAAGGGTCGTTAGCCATGCTCTGGCCTCTCTTTATTCCCCTGATCTCTCGTTTTCTCTGACTAGCGAGAGAGTGTGTGGAATGGAGAGACGAGGGAGACGGTCAGAGGGTCGTTAGAAGAGTTGCGAGCGAGCTGCGCAATGGAAACATGAAGCAGGAAGCAATTGAGAGTTCTGTTATCGACAGGACTCTCTCAATTACCCGTACTCTCTCGCAGTCTGTAGTTCTTTAACCGACGAGAGAGTATGCAAAATGGAGAGACCTCTAAGCGTCAAGAGAGCCTCTGTAGGGAGAGACCATGCAGGAAACATCAGCTCCAGAAATAGCTCAGAATGCGTGTTTTAGCGGCGTGAGACTGAATTCAGAGACCAACGTCATTCGAGAGAATGAGAGGACAATCCATGTAATAGTTTCGCGCGCACTAGCAAACACTTAGAAGATGAATGAGCATGAACCAATGACGTTTGTGTGAAATGCTACAGGAGAAATGCTGGTTGAGCGAAATGAGTCTGGTATTCGAAGAAGATCGGGGACTTTGGAATACGTTTCAGCCTGCGAAGATATCAAGATAGGAATGGAGTGAATTAATGGAGTGAATTCCACATTAAAATAAACAAATACAATACTACACGAAGAATTGACGTGAAAATCTCGTGAAAAACCTACAGATCACAACCATGCAGACACGAATAGTGCACGATCGGCTACAACAGACGGTTCAAACAAGTTCGAAATCTCAAGTGGAGATAACCTATGGATGTCGAGACGGCTACATTTTATGCACGTGCCACGCGCAGCTATTGAATGGATCAAACAAAAGAAAAGAAGAAACAAAAGCAAGAACCGATTCGACAACGTCGACGGACATCCGTCTCTGGCCAATTCTATCGTATTTTCATGCACACTAACCTGACGGAATAATTAAATAATGAATGAATCGTCTTCCGACCTTTGACCCAGATCTGAGAAGTGGTGTTAGAATGGCAGGAATCCTCTGTGAGAACAGTATGTGATACATAGGAGAAAAGGTCAGAATGACTACACATTGTGCACGTGTAACTACAGTCGCAGACTGGATGGATCAAATGACCTTGAGAACCACTTCAAGAATCGGGAGTTCAAGGGCACGCTGAGAAAAAGCTACACCTCAACGTGACACGATACTGATCACATGCCAGTGGTCCTAAAGCTGTCTAATTTTTAAAAAAGCAGCTTCTTGGTGTTGATCTCATTCCCAGAACAATCTATTATAGTAATAACAGTGAGCGTGATATATCGTTCATGGGAGAATCACTGCAGGCTAATGGCACACTCTATCGCCTGCGAAGTGATCTGTTGTTTGTTGATCAGCTAATCACAACGCCTCGGCATTGTTGTTGCCCGGTTGATCACTTCACTCATCACAGCCAAACCACCGCTGCCCTACGATCAGGAAGAAGCGTGATTTGTTGTTGTTGATCACTTGATTACTTCCAGCTACTTCAATTCTTCTGCAGTAGTGGCATTATGTTGACTCCACACTTCACTCATCAAAGTATAGCCATCCACTTTACTTCCGCTGTAGAGAAGCGTGGAGTAAACTGGCTTCCGATCACTCCAATCTGTTGTCGAGGGGATAATCACTTCTCGAAGTAAGCTATGCAGCGTGGCTTGAAGTGACGCCGAGTGTGTAAAGTACTAGTTAGCCACATCGCGTAAATACTCGGTGAGCGTGAGACGTTATATCAACTCAGCGATAAGTATCGATAATGGATACCTATTTTAACTGTTTCTCCTGTTACTGAACTGAAAATCGTGCCAAGTATATTTCCTGCTTCCCTGTTGATATTATTGCTGAGGATCACTTCCAGCTAAATCAACAGACGATGTTTTTCCTACAGTGCAGAGGTGAGCTAACGAAAAGTGATGTAGTGTAAAGTACTAGTTAGAGAAGAGTCAACACTGAGTAAGTATATCATGCTCCTGATAACTTCAGGATAAGATAATATGTTTTGCCTGATTTGCAGAGTGAGAACTCAAAGTGATTCGCGGTGTAAAGTACTAGTTAGCAGTGAAGAGTCAACACTATGCGAGTTGCGAGAAATTGGAACGCGGTGATTACAGCCAACAGCCAAAGTGAGAAGGAAATCTGATACTATGAAGTGGTGAGAAGAAGCGTTAAAGTGTCAGGGATCAACGTGACTTGATTCCTAGGAAATCGTAGGGTAATCAATTATCCAATCAGAACTCTATCATGATCCATCAATTAGAGGCGCGACAATCACTCAAGCTTTGCACTTCATCAATCAATCGTAGAGGCTCGTCGCAGTGACAGATCATGCCCAGAATCTCGACGAATGCTCCGGGCATGATCTATCGCCTTCGTGGTACTAACCAGTGATTAGGGCTCCATCAGCAGATCGTCAGCCAACAACAGTATGGCATTTCGCAGGCTTTGAGTCCCTGCCGGACCTTCAAGTTTTGTGGCAGCTCAGCAAATAAAAAACATTCTGATGGGTTACGTTTCGCACGGTATAGAAGGGTACTGTGAAGAGGGTAGACCAATATTTCTCGTGCAGAGTCAATTTAAAAAAAATACAATTAATCAACGAAAGGGCCAATTTAGAATATTTCAAATAAGTAATTTCGAGGATCCAATCTGGAATTCATTCCCAGAAAAAACACAAGTGCGCGACAGTGAATACACACGAACGAAATGGAGCGGGAAATAGTGGGAAGCAGTGGGGGAATGGATAGAAGGAGAGAATAAACAACGACTGGGGGGATATAGTGCTGCTAGCTGGCACCAGTGCGAGTGAATGTGTGTGTGTGTGTGCCATAGGGTGAAAACACGCAGCGTGTCGGGAGAGAAAGGCACTCTCTTCATTTTGACTGGTCTCTCACTGGTTAAATAAAGTAAGAAAGCGTGAATTAAGCCCGTTCCATTTGTCAGTGAGAATTGAAAATGGTCATGGGCCTTTCGACAAGACTGCCTAAGTATGGGACACTCACGCCTATAAAGAATTTGTCAGTAGTCGCAAAGGTGCGCTGATCAAGATGGAAGATCAGAAGGCCGTTCTTCTTTCAACATGGTCATTTTGAGGGGTCTCGGGGATTGGTCTTCTTTCCACACGAATATATGGTTGTCATTCAAGTGTGGCCAGTCCCAGACAGTAGTCGAAACTGAATTGCGTGTGAGAATGAGCTAGTGCGAGTGGCTTCGTGGAATCAGGTGAATGAAAACACGAGGGAAAGTATGCAGCTGAGGTTGAGGGTCTACGTCAACACTAGGTGGGCCCCATTGAATGGCTAGAAATTTTGATCAACCCCAGGTTGACTAGATGCCGGTAATGTAAATGATATGGAATGATCATCATTAGAGTGATCTACAGAATTCTGGAAACGGTCTGAACGAAATTGATTTCTAAAGGTGAATCGAGCATTCCGATTCACAGTTACTGCCGAAAGTAACAGATTCTTCGAGACACCCTTGCTAGAGAGTGGGACAGTGGGTGAAAACATGCGAACTGGACTTATTAGGAATTGAATTATTAGAAATTCAATAAATCTGAATGTAGCTTGTGGCGGTATAGCATCAGAACACGTCAGCTACAAAACGAGTCGTATGACCATCATTGGAAAATTCCAGAAAATACAGTCGGAACCCAGATTGCTTGCGAGTCCGACACTAGCGAGCTACTGTGTGGCGGAGGGTGAAAACATGCGAATAGGACTCATTAGGAATTCAATAAACCGAATGATGAGTGTTAATTTTAAGTACTCAAATGAAATGATCATCATGGGAATTCAGGATTGAACAGGAAAAACGATACGGGCGGGGCTAGACAGATTCTGCGACTGTCGAGTAACAGATACTCTAGAAGTAAGTGAATGTGCCGGAGGGTGAAAACATGTGCGAAGAGGAGATGAAATGGAGAAGGGAACACGCGTGTGTCGAGTCTGTAGCGCCAGATTGAATGAGGAACACACTAGGGCTGGAAATACGAGCGACAATTCTTCATTCCGCAAGGTATCTATCCGTCTCCAGCTGCGTGAGAGTGCGCAGAAGTCATACGATCCATTGCCAGTATGTTTCCCCGACAGGCCTTTGAACATCACGCACCGAATGTAAGAAGGCCGGGTCTAGGAGGAACTAATTCAGTGCATTCTCGCGGGCAAAATGTGATGGCAGTGTCACGTGCCGCACATGGAATGCCAGATGAGTGACAACAATATCTCGGTGGAAACCCGACACCGGACCAGATCTCGAAATACGGACCGCCGTCTCTTCATTTTGCAAGCACTGGTCAGAGAAGCGAGAGAGTGTACGAAATGAAGAGACGGCGACCGAGACTCGGGCCGTCCGTGCGGCAAACACACACACAATACTCTCGGGTAGAATGCCCCCCCCCCGGAAATTGGTAGGGCTGAGGAATCCAAAAACACAATAAGGGCTGGGTTACGGGAAGATGAGAGCTGTGGGTCAGCCATGTTGATGATAACCTTCTAGAGAAAATGTTCGAAAATTGGAATTGGTTGAGTTTCACGGGTCTCTGAAATTGCGATGCAGAATGCGATGCCAATTTTCTTTGGGCAGCGTTTTCAAAAAATAATGTATTACGATACTTGTTTTTGCAGCAATCAGTGGAAGGACAAATCAATGACAATTTAACTGGTTTCAATCATACTATGTTAGAAGAGGAAATAAATGCTCAATGAAGAGACGATAACCCGTATTTCGATTTCTGATGGCTGCAACCAAATTGCTGCATTCAAAAGTGCAGTAGCGTCTTTGCAGCAGCAAAGAGTGAAGGAATCGAAGGCGATTCGACTAAAAGTCCTTCTTCCGGTTTGGAGACTAAGAGATGGGAGATGACAAGGATACTGAATTGGAGTTACTCCAGATAGGGGGGCCAAACTTCGCAGTCTAAGCCCCATCCTAATTGTGTAAGGTTGCCCTAACTCAACCCTAGGGCAGATTTAAAGTATAGTCTAAAGTCCAGTTCGGGGACGAAAAGAGAGGAGAGAAGAGGAAGCAGAATAGCGCAACTAAACACATTTGCGAGTCAGAGAGAGCCGATTCAGCTCATCCGAGCACTGACTCACTTCCGATCTCTCCATTTCCCATGCTCTCTCGCATCTCTGTCACTCTGCGCCCTCCTCGTATCCCATACTCTCTCGTCGCTTTCTCTGACTGCCTGCACTCTCTTCATCCCTTCAATTTCTCTTGGTGCTTGACTCACAAAATGGCTCCAGATGCGTGCAAAGAGACCCGGACGGGTCGAGGGGAGTGAGCTGGATAAGATGAGAGGACAAATTCCAAAGTCGAAAGTAGTGGGAATACGGTAGTCCAAGGACGATAAAGTAAAACAACAACGTTGGTGGTCAATGGATTCGTGAGAACTGGAAGCGCTGCTGGAAACCTGCATTTTCCAAACAAAAATAAATGAAAATAGCAGTTCTGATACTGTAGCTAAACGAAAAGGGTCACAGTTTGGAGAGCTTTGCGGAATTTATAGGCGCGATGCGCCCATTTGGCAGTTGATTCAACAAAGAATCGGCGAAAATAATGACACTTGGAATGGTCAGACTCTCTTGTAAAGCACACTCTCTCTCTCTCTTGAGTCAGAGAAAACGCGAGATCGAGGATTTTGGAGAGACGAGCTAGTTTCTCTTCTTCGTAATAGCATTGATTGTTTCCTTTGATCAACAACCGCTATGGAACGCGCATAACCAGAATGGTTGCAGGTGGAGTAATTCAAGACGTCAATGACCAGCGTGGTCGGGTAGCCTTCGGAATGAAGAGTTTCTTTTGCATCAACAGTTTCACGAATCTCTCAGCAGCATGAGTAAATATGCCAGATGGTGATGGCAGATGTTATATATAACTTATTCATTTCTAGGAACACCTTTCCCAGGCTCGGTAATCAAGGATCAGTGGGTACAGTTGCGGTTCGTGTGAGTATTATGTGAAAAAAGCAAAAGAACAGGAGCGTAATCTCAAGCCCGATAGCGAGTTATGTTTACTATTATTTTTCGTTATGGAGGATCCGTTGAGTTTCACGCATTCTACTTCAGACAATGAGGGAGGGAAAAGTGATCGGTGGAGCAATTGCTTGTGGAAATAAAATTATCAATTACGATACCACAGCGGGTCGGCCGCTGGAGGAGGAGTAGATAGTTCAGTTTCATGCATTTCCAGGATTCAAGGAGATTGGCATCGTTGTTTTATAAAATAATCAAAATAAATGCTCACGGTGAGAAGTGCAGCGGGTCGGCCGATCGGACTTCCAGCAGCCGTCGGTGCTCGCTCATCATCAGATCGATTGGGGTGGCTGAGGATATTGATTTTTTAGGTTCCGTAATCGTTTTCAGAGCGTCCAAAACTCGAGTTATTGATTCTGCAAGTACCATTATTTTCTGATTTATGGGGGTTTTGGATTTTCACTGTAATCTTTTTTTTTCTGATCTATCAGGGTGAGCTACCATAATTGTTATTGTGAACTATAAACATGAGCAATAAATAAAAAGTTCCTCTAACTATTATCAGGCTTAATATTCCCCGGGGACCGTCACCCGAGTGTGGATCTAAACTACCGTAACCCACGAAATACCGTACGCGGTAGCTTGCGGCCGCTTCCGGTACGTCTTACGGTAGGTGAGAGCAGTGGTGAGACTATGGGAGATGGAGATGGAATGGGTGAGAGGTTGGGAGAGCGATTGGGAGAACAGTTGAGCGAGGACATTGTCACCTGGAAAAGGAATTATTGATTGCAATCCGTAACCAACGGTACGCGGAAATGATACACGTCATGCAAGAAACAAGCGAGATCATCTGAATTTGGGAGAACTTATTGATGATAAAATGATTTTCAGAGAGGATACGAATGAAGATTGGGAAATTAAGTTTTAGTGTCGCTGACTTCGACAATATGAAAAAGGAAAACATTAAAAGAAAGAGAAAGACGACGTGAAAAACGGTTTGAGAAGTTATGGTACAAATTTCAAGAAGTTGTTTGTGGATTTGCACGCAGAAGATGAGGAAAATGATATCGATTCCACAATAATTAGGCTATGAGCGCGCTAGAGGATGAATACATCGGTATGGTCGGGAAGGGAGAAATGGGCCGAATGCTGTCTGCCCTAGTGTCTAGACCACCGCTGTGTCTCCCCTCCCCCAGACAGTCGGGTAGCGCATCTAATTTGCATTAGTCGCCTGGAAACAAAGGGCCTTGCGAAAGCGAAATAAATGTTCAGTATCTTCGCCCGAATGATGAACGAGAGTGCAGTGAAATGAATACGTTTCAGAGGCTCGATAATGGTCGTGAGCAAAGGTGATTGCAATTCGAGGGAAATCGAGTAAAAAAGAACTACCTATCAGTTGCCCGGCGAGGTACTTCAATACAATAAACCTTTGAAATTCACGAACATGTATCGACGAGATGCCAATTGTTAATATTAGCCAGATGGCTAAAGTCAAAATGGAATTTTTTGGTCCAACAATATTCGCGCCAAAGTATCAGAATCGAGCGCAGGGGAACAGTGTCACATGAGTGGCCGCTACCCACTCAATCTCACTTACTCGAGAAAAGCACTGATCCTCCCCCACTATTGTAAACTCGAGAGGGGAAAGAATCTCGGGATATCTGAGGAGGTGAGAGAGCAATACAGGTCGCCGTCTCTCCGTTTCTCACGCTCTCTCGCTTGTCTGACCAGCGAGAGAGTATGGGAAGTAAGAGACGAGAACGTTATTCCTGAGCCGTTTCTCCATTTCGCACGCTGTCTCGCTTCGACTAATCGGCGAGAGAGCGTGTGAAAAGAGGAGAGCGCGAACATATCTCAGAAGTAGGTACACAGAGAGTGGTTAAGTGACGGGAGAAGAGTGATACCCGCGTTCCGTCGAATTGTAGTCATTGTTCGAGTCAACGGGGAATCTAGGTGATTGCACGTTCCTATCCCCCAACTGAATGGTGGAGAGTAATGAATCGAGGGCTCGCATCTCTTGTGGGAGTGAAGTAGATATCAGAGTATCTTGGAGATACCGCCAATTCAGCAAAGACAAAGCAGTTGATATGGAAAATAACTAGATTTGCCGATTGACATAAGCAATATAGCAAGCACCGGAGTACGTAGTTAATGCCCACTGGCTAGGACTACTGTTTCTTCTCGGTCTCTTGTCTCTCTGACTGATAAGACTGAACGTAGAAACAGGAGAGCGCTTGCATCACTATCTTATTCTACTTGTAGCCACACACTGGTAGCTACAGTGATTGGCCCGCAGGGAGAAACTAGCTCTATCATCAATGTGGGATACAATAATCTGGATGTTAGACAGGGCAAAAGAGTATGCGAATAGGAGAGAGGCAGAGACAAATTATTCCTGCCATAGTAGGATGGTCAGACACTCCCATTCGCCATGCGATTGTGTGGATCAGACCGGTTATAGACTGGTGGAAATGGAGAGAGTCCCATCACTAATTGCAGTCACGCTGGCAGCTTCAGTGATTGGTCAGGGACAGTAAGATCTCGCCCATGCAATATTGACTGTCATACGGGGTGAGAAATCACGGGAGCTGGAGAGAGGCAGAGACAAATTATTCCTGCCATCAATAGATGGCCATTCCCATTCGCCATGCTATTTCGTCGGTCAGACAAGGCGAGAGATCACGCGAAATGGAGAGAGACAGACATTTTGTTAGCAGGAATGGCGTGCCACGAGGGGATTCGGTAATTGCCGATGGGTAATGATCGTGTCAACGAATAGATATTGCCAGTGGCTATACGATTCGTGGGAATCATTGTTTTATCTGGGAGAAATTCAGTTAGAGGAGCGCCTTTTTGGACATTTTTAAAAATAATTTTTTATTTTTTGATTTATTTTTGTTATATTTTGGGAATCCAATGCCGATGGACTATCAAAGCAGAACTTATCGCTGTCTTCTTCTAAACCCTGTGAAACTCAATCGATTTCGAACGTACTAGAATCAATGCAATAATACATCAGTTTTGACACAACAAAATAAATGAATCTCAAATTGCCAGCAAGCGCACGTCTCGGGTTCAACGTCCAAGAGGCGTGCCAGATTTTCGACTGACGTCAGCTTAAGGGATTTGCGCAGCTTGAAGTGCTAGGATCGGGTTACCAGGAGGTGCATTGCATTCAAAGGAGGATCCTCATTTTGCAAGCTCTATCGCCAAGTGGAAGAGTTTCGACATGGTTGAGATTCCTGTTGGTTACAAGTACACTTCTTTTGCTCAACTCGAGAGTTGAGCAACCTTGCTTGCACCTATCACGTTACAAGATGCACATCACGCTCACTTCAAGAGAAACCACAGTCTTTTTGGGCTGAGAGGCACGGAAATAATAGTAGGCGCTCGGTGCGCAAACTAGCCTATTCGTCGCCTAGAGTACACACAAAATGATGGTAGCGAAGTGAAAATGGCGCAGTTCTCTCTATTCTGATCGCCCACTTGAAAAACTAAAAATCAAGAGCCCGTGTGACATACTTGATTCACTAGAGAGATGTCGCGTTAGCTTAGGAGGGCGTTGAACCGGAGCATGCCAAATTTTAATATGATTTGAACAAAATGAAGGTCAAAAACAGAATTTCAATGAGAAATTAGTTGAGTTTCACAGGTTCTACAACAGAAGAGCGCATGGTGCAGCATTGATTCTTGAAGCGTCCGGTCTCGAACAAAAACCTCTAATTCATTAGTTAAATTTGCCTTCAAGAGAACTAATGACAGGAATATGAATAGGAAACTGCAAGTAAACTGGCTGTGATGAGTTGAGTGCGGCCTGTCTGCCGATGAACTCGGAATAGACTGCGAACTGAGATACGCGGGTTTTGTCGCTCAACGACGAATACCGGTATTCAATCTGCATATCATTCTAGTTGTCTGACTCTCTCCGTTTCCCATGCTCTCTCGCTCTCTCTGACTGACGAGAGAACACGAGGAACGGAGAGAGTGGCATCGCTGAATATCATTTCACGATGTATCGACTTGTCTCTCTCACCGAGCGCGCTCTCTCGCTCTTTCTGATTGAGTAGAGTATTCGGAGTTTTGAGCTGAGCACGGTGAGAGATTATATGATATGAGGAGATAGGTTCACGCATTCGAATTGGAATCACTGCATCTCATTCCAGTACGGATAGTCTGAGTCTCTCTATGGATTATGCTATTTCGCACCTGACTTATTTAATGATATTATAGGTCGAAATGACTAGAATCACTGCATCTCATTCCCCGCCGACGTCGTCAGTGAACCGCGCTCGTGATGAATTCGAAATGAGATGACGGCAATGGAGATGGTGGATCGAAAATACAAATAGAGACAACTACATGTCAAGGAGGAGCAAGGGCATACTCTTATGAGAATACGTCTACATTCGCAAATTCGCTGCACCAACAGCGGGATTCCGAGATTTCGCATTTCTAACACTCTGGCGCTTGCCAGTGAATCCCGTTATAGAACCTGCACTCCAGCTCGAGATCGTCTGTTTCCGAGCGCCTGCACTGGACGCCTGCTATTGTCGAACCATACCGACGGACTCAGACGATGAAAATATGCGTGTGAAATTAAAAACGCCAGTCAACATGATGTGTAAGGGCAAAAGTACTGAGTAATGATGGATGTAATGATATAACACAGTGATCAGGAGAGAATGTATGAGCCCAGGAAATAGATTTTTCAAATTCATTTTAAACCAACCATACTATAATGGTACTATACTATATGTGCTAATGATAAGAATTCTGAATATCCGGTCCATTTGTCCCAAAACCGGCTTTCAGAAAATTTCCGGTTCTAGAGCCTGATATGACATATCTCAGCTCCCAGTTGAGCTAGAGATCTCTGGTTTGGCCCAAAAAATCCGGAAAAATGTAGCGAAAAACTTTTATCAAATCACCAAAGACGTAGACAACAAATAAAAATGCTAAAAATCAAAAACCGTTTTTTCAAGCATAAATTAATTTTTAGCATTTTTCTATGATTCCAATTTACGGAATTTTATTGCTGAATATGAAAGTACAACCCCACCACCTACTTAGAAAAAAATATGAAGGAAAGTTTAGGGGGACCCTTTCGAGATATACTCGTGCGAACACTGAAAATCGTCGATTTTTCACTTTTTCATAAAATTCAATCGTCAGTAACTCACGTAATTGGGCATTCTCAATTGAAGAATCTGCTTTAAACTAAGTTTATCGGTGATATCATCAATTTCCAGCATCTAAGTTGAGGCTCTTACACATTTTGGAAAATAACATTTTTCACAAAATATTTCATAAAATTCGATTTTCCAAGATGTGCAAGAGCCTCAACTTAGCAGCTGGAAATTGAAGATATCACAGATAAACTTATTTTAAAGCAGATTCTTCAATTGAGAATGCTCAATTACATGAGTTACTGACGATTGAATTTTATGAAAAAGTGAAAAATCGACGATTTTCAGTGTTCGCACGAGTATATCTCGAAAGGGTCTCCCTAAACTTTCCTTCATATTTTTTTCTAAGTAGGTGGTGGGGTTGTACTTTCATATTCAGCCATAAAATTCCATAAATTGGTATCATAGAAAAATGCTAAAAATAAATTTATTCTTGAAAAAAACGGTTTTTGATTTTTAGGATTTTTATTTGTTGTCTACGTCTTTGGTGATTTGATAAAAGTTTTTCACCACATTTTTCCGGATTTTTTGGGCCAAACCAGAGATCTCTAGCTCAACTGGGAGCTGAGATATGCCATATCCGGCTCTAGAACCGGATATTTCCTAAAAGCCGGTTTTGGGACAAATGGACCGGATGTTCAGAATTCTTATCATTAGCACATATTACCATTATAGTATGGTTGGTTTAAAATGATTTTGAAAAATCTATTTCCTGGGGAGGTCATATTTGATACATTCTCTCCTGATCCCTGTGATAAGCATTTCGAGAAATGAAGACACTCATGGGAAATCTTAACAGTACATCATGGCAATTCACGTGCTTTCCCATCGGTCAAGACAGTGTCAGTGCCGAAATGAAGAGACGATTACTCGAAGGCCCATGTGAATTTGAGGACAGAATACTGAATATGGGAATGAAAGGTGCGTGGGATAAGAATGCTATAAACAGGGGTTCGCATACAATATTTGAGGGTGATGGATGAAGGAATGTGGCATAGGAAAGATTTCTATTGGATTCGGGAAACGTGCGAAATGAAGCGAACAAAGACACGGAACCTTGAATTTCTTCAAATAAAATGTAAATCTGGAACACTTCTCAGAGCGAATGAGAAAAGAGGAAGGATTTTACCGCACAACGACGCGGAAACACATGTAGAGAAAAGCGAATTGAATGTGCTCTCCCCCCTCGGCAATATCCCGCTCTCTCCATTTCGCGTGCTCTCTCGCCGATCAGAGAAGGTGAGAGACAAGGCGAAATGGAGAGAGTCTGACAGCCGATTCGAAACGGCCGTATCTCACTTTGTCGTTGTCTCTAGGTGGTCAGAGTAGGCGAGAGAGCAGGGGGAATGGAGAGACGCAGAGAAGGAGAAAGGGACCGGCGGGATAACGACTATGAGGAGGGAGAGGGAAGAAGCTGACAAAGTGATCTGGTCTAGAGGGCGAAGTGGAGGTACTTTGCAGATTCAGTGAGCAAAGGTGGATAAAGTAGAAACAGGAGTGTTAATTTCTTCATTTGCAAAAATATGAAATCGCAAACAAAAAAGGACGAAAGGATCATAGGTTTACTTAGATTGAGAAGCAGAGCAACGCAAAGGGATAATGACTATGAGGCGGGAGAAGCAGGGGAAAGCTGACAAAGTGATCTGGTCGAGGGGAAAGAAGAAGAATTCTGCAGATTGCTAGCTCCTCTTTTATCCTTGATCAGTGAGTAAAAGTGAATTAAATGTAAGTAGAAACGTGATAAGGAAAGTGAATGGATAGTTCCCAACCTAGTTCGTCCTATATCCAGCTCGACATGTTTGAACGAATAAATATTCTTGAAAAAAGGCTTAAATCAGTAAAAAAAAATGAAATTCATCGATATGTTAAGTTGAGTTTCAGACATCCTAGAATAACAAAGGAGTGTGAAATAGGTGATCACTTCTCGGGACACAGGATAAATCAAATAATAATTTTTCAAAAGCGAATCTCACAAGGAAATTGATGTTTTCTGCAGAAAAAACGGCAGAGTTCCGAGAATTTTCCGAATACCTGATTCACCAAACGTGATGCAACCTAACAAACATGTAAACCGTCCAATTTTTTCAAGTTGAGTTTCAGATAACAATTAATAGGAGAGGAATGCATTATTGATGATGCACGCGAGTGAATTGACGAATAATAAAAATTAAATAAGATTGGAAAAGTTTTTCAATGCAACCAGCTGCAATTCGTGCATAAATTGCGATTCACCCTAGATGAAGGACCGAAAAGGAGAGAGACAGCTCGAAGCAAGTTGGCGTTTGGATTAGGATTGACTAAACGATACTCTAAACGTGGCAGGTTTAGCTTCCCTTACGCTCCATGCCACTGAGATCGGAAGCACTCTCTTCATTCCGCATGCTCTCTCACTCGGAACTAGGGAATAGCTAGGGGAGAGGGAGCTAAACCTGCCAGGTTTAGCGTATCGTTTAGTCAACCCTAGTTTGGAGCTCTGCTGTGTTCAAACCAAGCACGGCGTTCTTATGGGGCGATGAAAGGAGCATGACTGTGTAATCGCGAAAGTTTGCCGTTTGTACCGTTCCCAAATAGCTGTACACGTGCCAATCCAGCAAGTATGCACGAGGACAAGAGCTATTTCTGTTTAGTCGTCGAGAGGTATGAGGGATGGCTTACCTTCTCTCCCTTTGCAATACAATCGTTTCTCTGAGACAAGACATAGGGAAGGGAAGATACGAGAACTATATTCCGAGAGGTATGAGGGATGGTTTGCCTCAATCTCATTTCGCCAGACTCTATCGCTTCTCAGACCGACGAGACATAGGGAAAGCGAGGATACGAGAACAATACAAGATATGAGGGATGGTTTGTTGATCACACTGCAGCAAAAGAGCCATTTGATAGTTGACTGGGGCAAGCTGCTCTCTCCGTTAGCGTGCTCTCTCGCTTTCTCTGGCCTCTATCGTTTTCTCTGCCGTCTCTCAATATCCAGTGCTCTCTCGCTTTTCGTGATAGCTCTAGAAATCGTGGAGAAACAGGAGAGGTGGACTATCTCAAAAAGGGGGCGGAGTGAGCGCAAAACGCTGGCGAATTTCACGCGTTTTCGGTCGCCGTGGACCCAGGGTCGTTTTCCCTGCCGTCTCTCCATTTCCCGTGCTCTCTCGCCTTCTCTGACCGGCGAGAGGGAGGAGAGCGGATATCCCCCACCTCCTCCTCCCACTTTATTTGCTCAAAGCAGATCAATGACAGGATGCGGGGTGGGGATGGAATGGTAGATGGGGAGAGGGAGAGGATGGAGCGATCCCAACTATTGTTTCAATAGAGATTTTCGACGAAAAAAATACTTGAGAAGTGAGAACTGCGATTGAATGAAACCTCAAAAATTACTGCAGTTTGCGAATGAAGCAAATGAAATTCGTCATTCACTTTTGATAATGAAATTCAACCAACGTGATAGAAACAATCGAGTAGTTGAACATTAATGAAGCAATGTTCAGCCAGATGAAAAATCGAATAGATGATAATAGGGAAACGAAAGAACAATCCACAATTGCGGGTTAACTGCGACTTCATGCTCAAAGACCTATTCAGTCCTTCGGGTCTGGCCTCTCCTTTCTTACTGCGTAATCTAGTCACTTCAAAAACATTTTACAAAACATACTATTATCTGATACAAGCTACACGTACAATATGCCAATTACTGCGTTGAGTGGCTGGTCGAACAATGAAGCAATAATGCTTAACCAGATGCAAAATGGCGAACAGGAGGAAAATAGAGAAACGAAAGAAAGGAAGGAAAAAGAAGGAGATAGGGAGATAGCAGAAAAAGGCTCTATTATTGCCTATAGCTATTGAAAGCCGACCGGTGGGCCCCACGTAGTTGTCGCGTGGTGAATGCACAACCACGTGACGTGAATTCAAATCAATATGTTATTGAATCGCTCTATAGAAATGGTACGAATGAATGAACATTGCCATTTACAACAGAAATGTGTTGAGTTTCAAGGTGAATACTAAAGAAAACAAATTATTTTAAACCCGATTACTGATTGCGATTGTTTCCTCATAATCACAAACAAATATTTCATGTTTTGACTGCTAGGATGAAAAATATCTCTTCATTCATTGTACAGTTTCAACCGTCAGTGTGAGCCGAGAGGAATGAAGAGACGGGTTCTTCATCTCGACGTTCCTTTAGAATCCGTCTCTCCTCATTTTACACGTTCTTTCGCCGGCCAGAAATAGCGAGAGAGAGCGTGGAAAATGTGAAGAATGACGTGCCGAATTGTCACCACTATTCTGATCGCTAACCCACTATTGTCCGAAGAAACAACGCCGAACAAAAGCATCGATAATGAAAAGGAGAAAAGGAAAACGAGAATTGTGGGGGAGAAAAAAAGAGGTAACGAGAGTCACCCACTGTTGTTGTTTCTCTAGCTTATGAGTCCAATAGGACTACCGGTAGGAAGAAGCAAAGAACGACAATGTTGTTCAATTTTAGCGAGAAACGCAAAAAGGAGAGGACAACATGATATTGCTCCAGAAAGCCAGAAATAATTCTTAAATTTCTCGCTAGATGATCTTGCTAAGATTGCATAACGGAACGATGGTTTAAAAAATGCCCAATAATAAAAAGAGATGAGATTTATTCTGTTCATTACAAGATGGGATAATTAACACGCAATCATAATATAAATGAAGAAGAAAAGGGAAGAAAATAGGAGAGCCACCCACTATAATTGTTTCCCCAACAACAATGCAACAATGCCTTTTTTTACAAAATTCATGATGAAATAATGACAGCATAAATTGGTGAGGGACCGATCAGAGCGTCTCTCCAGAATATGATTAATTCACGTAATACAGATGAAAAGAGAAGGAAATAACAGAACCACCCACTATCATTGTTTCCCCATAAGCAGCAATATTCCTCAATTCACCGGTGTCGATATTTTTATAGATAGAACATCATGTTGCTACGATTGTATGACGAAAAATTGAATGTATAACACACAATAATGAAGGAAAATGAGAAAAACAGCTGAATAAGGAGGAAATAACAGAACCACCCACTATTATTGTTTCCCCATAAGCGGCAATGCGCCTGTATGCCGGCTGAATTGTAGAACGGGAAATAGAAGCGAGCAACAGTCTGACTCTCTCCATTTATCGTGCTTTCTTGTTGAAAGAATGCTGACTCTCTAATTTGCTTTCTGTCTCGAAAAAAGAGCAGCCAAGACATAACGCTCGCTCCTAATTCGGTATCGCCAGTGGAACTCGTCGAAAAATCGTTTGACCCCCTTCATTTTCCATTCCCTGCTACCCCCACCCCATTTTTACTTTTCAATCAGTAAACGTGAAACCGATGAAAGATAACGCATAATGAAAAGAAGGATTATTCACTCTGACAGTTGAAATCAGAAGTAGACGTCGCGAGAAACCATAAAAATCGAGAAACAGAACAACTACTGAGGTCTATCGAACAGTAGAATCGAGATGAAGAAAATAAGAAGAACAGTAGGGGATGGACAATAATTAAACCCGTGACAACATTTCTCGCGAGAAACCAGACGATTGGAAACACAGAAGAAGTGCGCAGAGTCTGACGAATAGAACTGCCAGCATGAAGAATTCGTCTCTTCATTCTGCGTGCTCTCTCACCGTTCAGAGTGACGAGAGAGCATCAATAATGAAGAGACGGATGCAGTACTGTCGAACCGGAGAAGAGAGATGAACAAGAAAGGGGAGAAAATAAGAAGAACAGTAGGGGCAATAATTAAACCCCTAGGGGTAAGGGGAAGACGAGAATCAGAAGTAGCCTTGTTAGAATGGAGAATCTGTCTCTTCATTATGTCTGTTCTCTTTTTACTGTGGCACGTGAGAGAGTTCGCAAAATGAGGAGAGTCATTTCATGATAGTTAGATGGTGTGAAGCATGATTTCAGAACGGACAGGAGGTTTGAAGAATGGGGGGGGGGCGGCTTGGCTATGAAGCCGTCCTGGTCATTCCGCAGTTAGCTTTGATATAGGGGGAGCTTTCGGAACTAACACACAAATTTATCTTGCATTAATGATGGCTGAAACTTCAGTATCAAAACGGAAGAGAAGAAGCAGCGTTCGGGAGAGAGAGGGATGGATGGAAGGAAGATATCGCTCGTCAAAGTCCGCGATTATTGCGCAGACTAATAATTGGGCAGGGGCTTCAACGGATGTATGTGCGTTCGCAGAGTGATGTATAGAGCTTCGAAAGCGAGCGATCGCGCGAAAACGAGTACTCGTTTAGAAAAAGAGAACGAGTACTCGTTTTCGACGAGCATTTGTTCATTTCATTCGAGTACTCGCGCGAGTACTCGCGCGGTCGGTGGATCGAGGAATGATCGTCGCTGAATGAAATTCAACCTTCACATCTGGATATGTTTCATCAGGAAATTAAAAAGAGATTCTTTTCAAAAGGGTTCTAATGTGTTCCGAAAAAGAAAATCTGATTCGCTATTTATTTCATCCTTGAAACATAACTCGCCATTCGCATCATTCTCACTTCAAATCGACCGCCTGCTCTCGCCAATTTCGAGTGAAATGCTCGCGAGTACTCGCCGAGAAAACGAGTACTCGAATGGCTCGCTAAACGAGTACTCGTTTTCAAAACTCGACGAGTACTCGTTTGTTTTCGAAGCTCTAGTGATGTATGATACTGTGAAAAATGTCTATGGCGAATATTGTAGGTCCGTTGCTTTAAAAACGAGTTGCTTTACTTTTGTTGCCACGAAATGCCTTCTGTTCGCATAGAAAGTGTGGAAGGGAGAAAGATAGAAGTTCGAAGTCAATGTCGCCAAGATTGGGAAATTTATAGCAAAATCTAAGAATGATACTGATAGAATAGAACGAATGAAGGAGGAAGCGAGATGCGTATGGAGATATCGGTAGTCACGAAAATACTGATTGATGCGACAGATACGAGAGTGACAGAGGAGAGAGAGGTGCACGTTGAGAGGGTGGAGAGTATGGAGAATAAAGAATAATGCAATTTCACATAAATTTAAAGGTAAAAAAGTGAGTTAAAAAGGTGCATAAATGGCTCACAGAAGGAAAATGTCACAAACCGCAGCAAAAATGCAACTAATTTTCATTTGCATGAGATGGAAATGAAACGGTGATCTATGTGTTTCACGAATAGTATACAATTTAAATAAATTGCAGCTTCGTCGATTTCTCAGAAAATGACATGGAAACAATTTCTAATGAAATGATCTAAAGGATAGGTAAATCTCAAAGGAAGACTAATCCAAATACCTCAACTGCCTTCACACGAGCCAAGAATAGAGGGAGAGGCGGGGCCACTCTCTCCATTCCACGCACTCGCTCAATTTCTCTAGCCAGCGAGAGATCAGGCAAAAACGAGAGGGTCGGAATGGGGATAATTCGTCCCCGTGAGAAGAAGGACACTGACTGAGCAACAACCAGCTCATCTTTCCTTGCCTGTCTGACTCTCTCCGTTTGCTATGCTCTCTCGCCTTCTCTGACCGGCGATAGAGCATGCAGAATCAAGAGAGTCCTCAACTCTGACACTCTCTTCATTTCGCATGCTATCTCGCTTCCTCTGACCGGCGAGAGAGCATGGAGAATGGAGAGAGTGAGACCATTGCTTAGTCAGTGCTTGTGGTTCAAGGAGCAATCCGAGAAGCGGTGATGAATAATGGTCTGACTCTCTCCGTTTCCCGTGCTCTCTCGCCTACTCTAGCCGATGAGAGAGCATGGGAAATGGAGAGAACATCTCACGAGGTGCGAAATTGGTGAGAAATATCATGGTTTCAAGCATCTGACCAACGAACGGCTTGATAATTGTCATGTTTGCATGAAACGTCATGATTCGAGCTGTCAGAACGAAGATACCGTCTCTTCGTTTCTCATTCTCTCTCGCTTTCTCTGACCGACGAGAGAGCATGGGCATAGGGGAGAGTCGTCCACTCCGGTGCTCTCTTGATTCTGAATGATCTCTCGTCTACTCTATCCGATGAGAGAAAATGGGAAATGAAGAGAGCACCACTCAACTACCTCGTGATTTCCGACCAACAGCTTGATAATTCGCAGGTTTGTTGCATGTACATCACAAGAGAAATGGAGGAACGCATGATGCGATGGGAAATACGCGTAGAAAATGGCTGCGTTTCAATGATATGAAACACTAGCAATTATGGATCAGACAAACCGTTGAAATGGGATTCGGCACGTTTTCGACGGGAAAGAATGATGTTCATTAAATTGAATCTTTCCGATCGGATATCAGTTGAGAAAAGCATTTGTTCCATACAATGCAATGTATAGTAACTGAATCAAGATACAAAAGGAATAAAATGAGAATGAGATCTCCGAAGAAAAAACGCCTGCGCCTTTCAGAATGGGAGGTGTTTTAGCGACGGTATGAGAGGAAACGAGAAACTTCGGAGGTAGTGTCCCGTTCAATGCGACTGATAAAATTTCACCAATTATTAAAGAACTGAGAAAAAGTACTAAAACATCTTTCCTCCTATTTTTTCACACGTCTGTAGAGAATCTTGCGGATCAGTTGGAAATAGCGAATGAAGAGCGTATTTACGGAATCAAAATGCAAAATTAGGGAAACGAAGAAAAAGATCTCTGGAGTATCAAGCGCCTGCGCTGTTCAGAATAGGATGTGTTTCAGTAGCGGTATGAGGGGAAATGGGAAACGTGGTGGTGGTGAATCCTCGATGAGAATTGAAGAAAATACTAAATGAATCTTAGATTGCGGCTAACCACATGAGTACATTGCACTCTCACAACAGGCACTGTATTTTGTCTGATCTTGCTTTTTTAAAAAAGAAATTCTAGTACAAAAAAGACCGAAAGACCCTTTGCATTGCATACTATTTGACCATTCCTCTGCATTCGACAATGAATAATCGTCCCGAGTAGCAACAGGGGCCACCCAAACAACAAGCATCGTACAAGAATAATGAGATCTGCAGGCAACTTCGCTCTCTTCATTCCGCGTGCTCTCTCGCTTTCTCTGACTCTCCGCATTTCACCCGATCTCTCGTTTTCTCTGACCTTTACTTTCTCCGTTTCCCCTGCTCTTTCGCCTTTCTGACCGGTTAGCGAGGTAGCCCTCCTCTTCGGTAATTGTTGCTGCGCGAGCGCGCCCTCTCGTTTACTCCTGATCTCTCGTCGGTTAGAAAAGATGAGAGACAAGGGGAAATGGAGAGAGTTAGAGAATCTAGACAATTCCATGCCCGCGTGTGAAATCAGAGAGGCCCTCTAATGAGGGGGCCGCGTCTATTTTCGCAATTACGGGCCAAGAAAGAGAAGAGGAAGAAGAAGAAAAGGGAATAACAACAACCACACAGTGGCGTTGCTTACAATTAGAAGCTAGGGAATGGTATCCTTAATACGGATGCGGAAGTGTCAAAACGCCTCAAGATAATGTTGAAAAATTTTCAGCAGAAAGAACAGGGAATAACAACCACATAGTGTCGTAAAATTAGAGGAACGAATGGTAATCCAAAAATTCGGCAACTAAGACTGGAGTGCGAAATAATAAAACAGTGAAGAAAATTAGAGGAACGAATGGTAATCCAAAAATTCGGCAACTAAGACTGGAGTGCGAAATAATAAAACAGTGAAGAAAATTAGAGGAACGAATGGTAATCCAAAAATTCGGCAACTAAGACTGGAGTGCGAAATAATAAAACAGTGAAGAAAATTAGAGGAACGAATGGTAATCCAAAAATTCGGCAACTAAGACTGGAGTGCGAAATAATAAAACAGTGAAGAAAATTAGAGGAACGAATGGTAATCCAAAAATTCGGCAACTAAGACTGGAGTGCGAAATAATAAAACAGAGAAGAACCGGATTGAGGGTTCGAAGACAAGGGAAGGGGTTCTACATTCAGAAACAGAGATGAAATGTATTCCAAAACTCTAAAGAAGAAAAGGAAAGAGACAACAAACATCGGATTGTACGATATATGTTTGAAAGAAAGGCAGGGGCGGTATCCGAATTCAGAACGGCAAAACAAATCAGTGTTTCTACTCGAGATACTATTCAGTGTGGAATAGGTCAGAAATTATCTCGAAACTGAAAATATGGCGCTGCTAAAATTCAACGTGGCCTTTGATCAGAATTGCATCAAGTTCAGAGAAAGATAGATGCAAGAATTGTCACGCTTCTCGTTAGGCGCCAGTGGTACCGGATACTATGCATGAATACTTGGATATCTATTTCTGACGTGCCGCGTCAGAATCTTGGCCCTTTACTGACCAAAGTTCGCGCTAGGAAGAATGGTCTACGAGAATAAAACATTGCGGACAATTGTTACCTCATTATTGCTCTGGCTGTTTGCGAAACAATGTAAAAGCACAAAGTGCAAGAGATGCGAAATGTTAGTATAGTGACGAGCTAACGCTTACCCCGACGTCTCATTTCTCATTCCATCCTCACTCCATCCCGCCTCCTACTTACAATAATTAGAATAGTAAAGACGAGAGCGGGAATAAGTGAATCGGATGACACTACTAGTGGATCGGAAGAGGAAGTGAATTATTTTGCTCTATTTTTTTGATAATTTACGAGAAAGTAAGTCTCCAAAATATGTTGAAATTTACCAAAAAAGGTCCGAAATACAATTTATGTCGTGTTCGGTGAAATGTTGTCAACGTTAGAAGCGACGTTTCAAATGAGAAGCGAGGGGGCACTGAAATTACCCTTCTCCGTTTTCATTTGGCTTCTCGGCAGCCTAACACGAGGGCACATTTCATTGGGTTGAAACTGTTGCTAAAGAAGAGGTAATTAGACAGCGTTTAGCTGGAGCGAAGAGAAATTTCGCCCTCTTTCTAGTCTAATACTCTCTTTTTCTGACAATGAGACGAAGATGAGTAAAATGACATATGTTTCAAGAAATTCGCACCGCGGTGATGAAACTGATGTGTTATGAAGGGTTAGTTAAAGAAGGCGTATCATGAACTTTTGAAATTCAAATTGAGGGAGTCCTACAACGATATGCCGAGTTTATAGCGGTTTTTTCGCTAAACACAGAAAAACCTCCAAGATTACGGTAGCCCGATTTTTCGCCGATTTTTCGATTTTTTCTTTTTTTTTTCCAATTTCCGATGTGTTTGCTTCCTGTTGCTGTTTGTTGTGCTCTTATTATCACAATTTGTGTTGCAGAATGCTGGCGCACTCGGCGCTGACAGCCCTAAGCGCTCGCGAAGCGGTGCTGCTCTCAGCACGCGCCGTATCGTCGAAATACCCGAAGCCCAAGCCGCGCCATTACAGACGCCGTCTGTTCGAGGTATTTACCTATTCATTTTATATTAGGGCGTTTTTGTCTCAATGGAAAATGAGGCAATAAACGTCAAAGTACGAGCATTTCCCTTATAAAATGCGCTTATCATGGTTACTTTTATCTGTTCAGGCTGCCGTTGCTCCAGTGATGCCGAGGATGATTACGGAAAGCAAACCACCCCTACAGAGGCATCTCGACAACGTCGAATACGACCAATCGGTTAGCAATGTTTTTTAATCGGCTTCACTTCCGAAGGTTTTGTTTCGCCGATCTTTTTTGCATTTTCCATTGTTAAAATTATTATGGTGACCTTAAATGCAAACAGTTTGCGCGTTTTATATAATATAAAGCTCGTAAAGGTTATTCAAAAGCAATCGTCCTTCATTCATCCTTTCTCTTTTGCAGTTTTCGTCCTCGATTCTCGCATCATTTCTTCATCTGAAGTGGATAAATTGGCCGCCCTTCCCGATCTCAATTGTCTCTATGGAGAAACTGTCCAGATACTCTCACAACAAATTGGAGCACTCACTCAGGTACGATTGTAATACTGTAGAATAAGTATTCTTTGGGTCACAAGCCAACTGTATCGCGGCTTCAAATATTTAATTCAGTCTCTCGATTCGATTCCTCACGCACTCGTTAATTCGCTTTCTCATCTCTCAGTGAAAGAAGAAAAGACGGGAGAACAATAAGTGGACGTGTATTGAGTAGGTTAAGTTTTTGTCAACTTATTTATTAAAAACACACCACGCATTGGCCAACATTTAATCACGGCATTATTTGCCTATTCAATTATCGAATCCTACTCATGGGCAATGCAATTAACAATTCAATTAAAATCAATACTTTTCGCGCTATTCGCTTATTTCGCATTACTCGTACTCCTCATCCTCATCGCTGTATTCTTCTAGATCCACGATGGCGCATAACTGCAAGGGCGGAGAGAGGGCAGGAACGAGGATTGCATCATCCTCCTCTTCCTCGTCCGAGCTCCATTCAAGATTGCAGTCTGCTGGATGAGCGACGATTGGACGGGTGCGTGCTTCCCACATTTTCTATAAATATAAAATACTATCACTATGTAGGAAGGATGGGTTTTCAAACCTTCTCCATAGCCTTAGCTTGCTTTCTCTTGTTCTCAGTAGTGAGAGGGGACTCGGCCATTCGCTGACGAATCTAGAGCATAATAAAATATGATGCTGGCTTATTTTTAAAAAAAATTTATTTATTTTTTTTAACCTCAATCGTGAGTCGCTTGATTTCGTCTCTCCATGGGTGTGCGATGACCTTTCTAACTTTCCTATACACCTTGTTCTTGTGCGTAGGATTAGTATAGGCTTTCCTGCCCACCTGAAACGGACGGTAAATATGTTAGACACTCCCCCTTTCGTACCACAGGCCGGGATCCGTCGAGTGCACTCTCCTTGAGGAAGTTCCAATGAATGATGGTAACTTTAGTCCGACATTCATGTCCCGATCTTTAATTTATTTTTATTTTAAATTTGAGAGATCGCTTCCACCTTATAAAATATAGATCCTTGGGGGCATATCGCCATGCCAAGGCATTGATACTCTCGCAGGGCGAGGTTTGAAGGAGGTAACTAACGCTCTTGATGTCCTCTACGTTCTTCTCAGTGAAAACCTTAATTTATTTCTATTTATTCAATTGTTCGCCAAATCCAATACCAGTTGCTTTAGCCTCGCAATTATTTTACTTCCTTTGGAGATAAAAATGTTCGGGTCCTTAGGAGTGGAATGAGTGCAATTCTTGTAATGATTGAACGAGGGATCCTGTAGTTCTCTTATTTGATTTGAATTTTTCTCCCATTCCTACCTGATCGAATGAGTGCTGTCCCTGCATGCAGAGTAGAATGGCCCTGAACTTTTCTGAAGCCAATTCTCCATTGCCTTGAGCTGTGATAACGGCGTCATAGCACCGGTTGATGATAGGCTTTACCCAGAATCTAACCGGAGTCATATAGACTGGCTTACAGATCTGCAATGAAACACCATTGCTACTGTTATGATTTATATTTTACTTACGCTGATGAGAGTCAGGACAATGTTTCGGAAAAAGTGCCAGGGATCAAAGAAGTGTTTGATCCCTGGAATCTTTGTCCTCATCATTTTCGTGACTGCTGCATGCCTATCGGTAACAACACTTTCTATTCCCTCTACTCCTCCGATCATGTACGATAGTTCATTCAGTCCCCTCTCCAGTGCAGCAACCTATCAATAGATAAATTGTAATTGGTACATTGAAGTTTCACACCTCCATAGTTCCTGAACTGCCGGTCTCGCTCTTATGCATGAGGATATAGTGCAGTGCTATTCCTGTCTCTGCATCAAGCAAGAAATAGCGACACCAAGCCGCACTGTATCCACGCGAATCAAACGATCCGTCTCCGCAAATGTGTATTTTGCCTCCCTTCAATTATTTTTTCATGCTTTTTCTGAGTTTCACAAACCTTTGCTATTTTCTCCTTCACTGCTTCGATCACTTTCGATTGAGTCTTATAGAAGAATTCGTTTATGGCGGGAATGACATAAAACTTCTTCAATCGGTGGAAAGTTGGAGGAGAGAGAGGGGGGAGACCACTCAGCATGAGCACTTGACGTAATTTCTGTAATGAAATTATCTTAGTTCTACCCATTGTGTGATTCTGTCGTTATTTCTATAGGTCAAATTCGATGCTTTTATTTTATCATTACTAAATTTTGAATATCAGGACTCACCGTGCCTCCTACTGCAGTTAGAACTGCTCCAGTAGCTACATCCACATTTATCTTATACAGTTTCTCCCTTTTGGATGCCTTGGCCGTAGGAAGTGTCTTACTGCTCTTCCAATTGAATTCAGCACCACATTGAGTGCACTCTCCAGAGCACGTGATGGCTAATCCGTGCATTGTCACTGTCAGATTCCTCTTTCCTCCAATACAACTTGTGCACTGACGGAGAAGGGGGAGTAGTGCATCAGTGGACACTACTAAGTACTCCGATAGGGGAGATCCTCCTGTGGTGGCGGGATCAGGAGTCCAGTCGGGGTCCCTTGACTGCTCTTCCTCCTATAAAGTAAACGGTTCAAAATTTTCTAATTATGTTAACTGAATCGAACAAATAATGAGATACCTGTTCAGGACGACAGCAGCAGAGGCAGCACGGAGGAGGAGATCGATCGAGGAGAGGAGGAGGACGGACGTATGGCGCGAGTGAAGATGAAAGAGAAGGAGGACGAATGGCCCGAGCAGGAGAGAGAGTAAGGGGCGAGTTGAGTGGTGAGACAGGTAAGATGCTAGGTACGGTAGTGACGGTAGCCGGGGCTACGGTAACACTTGTTGCCAGGTCCTGAAGTATATTGAATTGTAGATGTTTGGTAATAAAATATTTTTCTCAAGTATAAATTGTGCAATACTGACATGGTAGAAAGGAACCGCATCGGGGCGAAGAGTTACAGACGATGATGAATGAATGAAATCCAAGGGGGAGAAGTGAGATGAACAAAGAAAAGGATTCTTGTGTGCAGAAAGTACAGCCGTAAGGCTTCTCCTTCCCTCGTTCGTTGATCGCACTGACTTGATCCATATTTGTTGTTTGCTAGCTACCCTCGTGAATCGATGCATTAGGGTCGCAGTCTGCTTCTCATGGCAGACGACACAAGTGTATCGTTGCATCTGATATGATGATGGGTTGTATGGTATAACAGATCATGGAAGATAGATAGAATAGTAATGACTTCAACATTTTGTGAATCCAATCATTGAATATTGTCATCAACATAGTTTATCGACATGATTCATTCATCAAATAGTGCCTCTAGCTTGAAACCTGGCCATCGGCACTAGGCCATTTGTTCCTGACTGCCTCGATTATACAAGCTGCAAGACGAACACGGCATCCACGTCCCAGAGGACCGAGAAGAGAGGCAATTATCACCCGGTAGCAGCCATATCTTTTCGCCCTGAATAGGTACGTTTGTAGGTGCACGTTATTGATTGTGTACCGGATTTGGAAAAGCTATTTCATTTCTTTGTTGGGTTGTACTAGATGATAAAGGGACGTTGAACGGTATGAAGCATTAGGCATAGGGTAACTGACTCGTTATCATCGATTGCCTCGTGTCCCGTCTGGTAGGCGTGGAGCGCTACTGCTGCTTCCGTACTCTGCAGAAAAAAAGGAATGTAGGTGTATGGTAAGTCATTGATTTTGTAGGGAACTTACCGCATCGGTGATGAGTCTCTCCGTGAAGAGACGATCCTTGGTGACGCATGGAGTAGATCCATTGTCCTTCAGCTTCGACAGCAGTCCCGTCTTGAGCATCTCTCCTTTCTTGAGTAGGGGGAAGAGGAAGATCGATTGGCAGCAATAGTCATACTTGCTCAATCGATCTCGAGATGGGCAGGTAGTGCAGGTACATGCTGCTGCCTCCTCTACATCCACACCACTCGCGAACACGAGTTCCTTCTTTTCATTAGCTGCGTACCAATTAGAGAGGGTCTTGGCAGCAGTTTGAGGATCAGGAAGGAACGGATCCATCTGAAGATCAAAGATCAGAGATTACAAATAAAAGGGAGGCACATGAATACGCTAAAGAATACGGTAGATGAATCGTGAGAGATAGAGCCGTTTCCGTTGATTGCACTTGAATTATCATCACACAAGGCTTCTTATCACAGACTAGTTGCAATTCTGATGATCTCACATTCCATTCTTTATTGTATGTATGTAAAGAAACAATCTCCTTCACACATTGTGGACAAATATGAATGAAAAGTTAAATTCTTCAAAAAAATAGTTCTACACGATACGTGCGTTATTGATTTGATGTGATTGTATGCGATAATGATTTACCCCGGGTACTGTACTGCATTGCCTGTTCTTCGGTCCAGATAACTGCACATTCAACGTCTTGCAATAGGTAAACGTTGTTCAACTACATTTTATGATTTCTCATTCTCTTATCCACGATCTGTTTTAGCCAAGAGGAGTTCAGCAAAAGATTCCCGCATCCGGCGGGATTCGAACCCACCTCCCCTCCCCACCCCTTCCCATCTCTTCCTCACTAATCAATACCAGCGAGAAGATGCAAATGCGAGAGAGACAGCGATGCAAATTCCACTGATCTACCTTCCCATCCTCCCTCTTGCGCTGCATAAAATATTTGAATTCTTTGCAGCTTTTTCCCTGTTTTACCCTGATACTTTGAGTGTGAATATCTCGGTTTAAAATGGGTCTACAACTTCGAAACTTCGGCATTCTAATATCGTTCTAGATTCCGATCGAATCATGTTCTCAAAACCATCAACTAATTTTTCGTGATACGCCTCCTTTAAATAATTTTTCTGTAATCAACAATAAAAGTACGAAAAAGTAAGCCCTCTCACCACTTGATATAAGACGGTTTCTTCCAATTCCTGACGATCTTCAGCGATTTTCAATCATAAAAGTGTCCGTCTTCAACCTTTGCATTATTAAAAAAAATTCTTTTATTTTATTGCTTCAGATGCATAAATAATGAGAAAAGAAATTAAAGCAATGGTTAAGAAGTTCTCCAGGGCTTTTAAGACAGGTAATCATACCGTCGTATAAGGAAGAAGAGAACTACAGATCTAGAGCTCTAATCAAGGGCTACAACATATCACAAAATGAGTGAGGTGTTCGGAAAAATCCTCTGTGCTGAAATATGAAGAAAAATTTAATTTCAAAATTTGCACGAATGAATAACAGGAGCGTGTCGATATTAGGCTAAAATCAAATTTTCAAGACAAACGTAATCCTTTTCTCATCTCAATAAACTAGATTTCGCTTTTTCAATGCATGGTATTTTGGTCATAACTCGGCTCGGTCTTCGATTTGCGCGAGCTGTTGATTCAGGTGGTATTGTAAGGAGCCTGTCCACATTCAGTTCAAAGATTAACATATCCAAATTAATTGCAGCAAAGATCCATCTTGGACTTCGGCAGCTGCTACTGTTTTCATAAAACCATTATCATTGAAAAGCTCGTCGAAAATAAAATATCATTTTGTCGAACATTTTCTATTTTAGCCACTGGTAAACGAGTTGTTTCTAAAAATGTAAGAAATATCATGAACTTTGACCTACCGTATCTATTGAAGCATGCATTCGCATATTATATGTACGATACGGCTGATCGTTTTAGACACCTCGAACACTACTGAAATTCACTGTTTCCTCGGTACTCATTTTTCACCATGTACATTATCCGATTCTTACACAAACGGGCTCTTAGGAAATAAATGATTCAACAGAAGCTGACACGGAGTATTACATTCCGAACTATCAACGGTTCCACTTTGAACAAGTATTGAAATGCGTTGAGTTTCACGCATCCTTGAATAGGTGAGAAATTCGGCAACGGTAATCATGAAACCGTCTGTATTCAAAATGATGAAAAACGTTTTTAGACGAAATCGGAAATATGTATTCTTACGAGTAAGGGCAAAGCTAAAGGTCTACTTCTTACTCTGGTATTTTTTCCAACTGGTCTCCCACCTCACTGCCCAGTGGGAAAAGATCAAAGATGCCGATGGGAAACCAATGGGAAATAGGCTGGGATCAAACTGGGAAGTCAATGGTCCCAGTGCTTTCCCAGCTGTTTCCCACTGTGCAGTGAGGTAGGAGACCAGTTAGAAAAAGAGTGGGATCCCACTGGGAAAAATATACCAGAGTAGGGTAAACAATGGAGTCAACATATTAATCAGGTAGTGAACACGTGCAGATTCAGCAACCAAAACACGCCGGGCCTCCATAAAAGCTAAATTTATTATCACTGGTCGAAAGGTACCCCTCCTATGACTCGAAAATCGGTAATCAATATTTGGGTGAAATTAGTGGAAAAATTGGAATCTCCTCGCTCTCAGATGCTTGCTTACAATTAGACGTCGACCTTGTCGTTGGTTCGAAACTTTCCGCTGCAACTCTTTTACAATTTTTTTACACTTTTAAAATGTCTCAAAACAGCTAACAACTGTTATCATTTAGCTATTTGCCCTGCAATGTGATCACTTAGTTTCATTCAGAGGTAATTTTTCTAGTTGCACGAGATTCTAATTTTTTTAAGAAGCAGTTTCACATGTGAAACGAACTAATAAGTAAAATGACATTTTCAAGATCACAGCATTCTGACCCCCTTTGTTCTCTCCAGAAAAGGGTGAACAATGGGATTTAGATTTGAATTTTCCCACCACACCGTAATCGAACTACAAATCGATATTAGAATAAGAAATGTTCCTGAAACTTATTCGGATTTCAACCGTTCAGAATGAGAATCGGGATAAGTTTCAGAAACACTTAATTTTTCAAGGTTGCAGTTTGACCACAACCCCTTTCCGTCGGTATATGTAGAATGCTGTGAGATGAATTTTCGCAGCATGGTTGCTGCACTGCTGCTCGGGTCGAGTAGATGCAAAATGGATTTTCTCACGGTGATCCGCACCCTCGAGAACCCCTTTACACAAGTTTTCGAAAAATTGATGTACCAAATAGATATTGATTCTTACGCAACCGGCCTCACATGAAATGTTTCTGAAACTTATCCCGATTCTCATTCTGAATGTGTCTGTACAGTTGAAATCCGGATCAAATTCATATATCGATATGCAGTTCGATTACGGTGTGTCGGGAAAATGCATAAGTTAATCCCATTGTTCACCCTTACATGGATAGAACAACGGGGTCAAAATGCTGTTATAATATCACTTGGCCGCTTGGAGTCAGCTTATCGTTTTGCCGTCCTTAGTGAGAATAGCTACGCCCGAAGAAATCATTATCAAATAAAAAAATACGCTAAGTACGCAATCATCCATAATAGTGATTTCTGATCTATTTTTCGGCACTTCTTCGGTTTTTGGCCCAGCTTATTCTCGCAGAGTATTCCCTCCCTACCATTCTCATTCCCCACCCTCTCCACATTCGGAGCGGTTGTTGACTGGGCCAAAAACCGAAGAAGTTCCTATTTTTCTTACTTATTTCTGATTTTATTATTCTTATTAGTAAATTAATCCTTTTTAATTGATTTCATTGTCTCTGTCTCGTCTCTTCATTTCTTCCCTCTCTCTCCTCATTTGCTTATTCCTGCCTCATTCCACATCTCACGATCAATTCTCTCTCCTCTCATTTTCTACTCGTTTCGAGGTATCGCCCGGTTTCCGCGCTGTTCAGGGTTCGTTTTTTTCACTCCGATTTTGACCGCGCGTTGCTCTTTGATCTTTGATCGAGGGACAAGATGTGCGCAACTTTTTAATGTCTCTGTTCAGGCGATTCGGGATGCCACCGAAAAGAGCACCCGCGAGCTCTCCACGCGCACCATCACGGCCACGCGTAAATATTCAAATTATATAGTACAAATATCGCAGGAACATCCGAAATAGGATTGTTTTCTCACAAAAAGTTGATCATGGGCGTGTATTGAAAGCGACTGGGGGTATCGCTGCGAGCATTGGGAGGCTTGACCAGAGTGACGACATGGGTCTTCGCATCGGAGCAGTTCGCTTGAAGAAAGCAGATAAGGATAAGATAAGCATAAGAGATAAGGATAAGATAAGCAGATAAGGAGCGATAAGGAGATGCGAATGCCTACAAGAAATAACATTACCCGGAGACGAGTGTGATGGATCCAAAATCCAAAAGTGAAGATTCGAATTAGTGTGAAGGGGGTCGCCGTATCTTCATTTCACACCCTCGCTCGGCCGGTCAGGTGGCGAGAAAGTACGTGAAATGAAGACACCCTTCTTGCACACGCTAATACGGATGATACAACAGCAAGTCAGAGAAGGGAAATAATTGAACTTCCATCCGAACGACATATGAGAGATGAAAATGATGAAAACTCGAGCCATTCTCCGCCAACCGCTTGGTGTCTCGAAAGCCGCCACAATGAGAGGGAAGAAATGAATCGAATTGACTCCGCCGTGAAAAAGGGATTTTTTCGACTGGCTTACTGTGGATAATAATACTCAAACTCTCCATCTCCGCCGGTTATCCTTGCTTGAGATGTCCAAGCCGTGACTCTGTTGAAGAAACGGATGAAACGTTTTCCCATCTCAAGACTACAACTTTCTGTTGTGGAGAAAATGGAGAACAACATAAGAAGGATAATCCCTTCGCGATCGGTAGTCAAACACAAATCACTCATAAGAAAAAAGACTCTGTTCATCAAGGACTGCGGAGAGCATTTTTGCGAATCCCATGCACAATACAACGTGACCTTCGATTAACGAGTCGACGTGTCTGGACGAAGAATATGAATTTATCTACTTTCGCGATTAATTCTGAGAATTATTCATCGTGATCGAACGCCACGAAGATGATTAATCTCATGAGAAGGATCGGAAGAGAAGCAAAGAGAATTAGATGAGGAAGATTGCCCAGTATGGATCACAATGTACGATTGGGAATCAATGTCCAATCATTGGGATTGATATTGACTGGTCGATGAAATATTTATTATTTAAATTTGGATGAAAATATGAGGAATGAATCTTGCATGTGTTTCAGGTCGAAAAGAAGCCGCTCCGGCCTTCTGCTCAGGACAAGCCCGTCTTTCTTTGCGATGACACTCTTCCCATTACGATAATGGTAAGTACACAAAAGTGGAGCAAAATGATAATCTTTATCACAGTGTAGTTATCATAGATATATGCTACTGAGAGTTGATGCGGATCGAAGAAGTCTATCTAAAAAAACAATCCGTGAATGCGGAAAATAATATTCGGCAAAAAACTAGATGTGTATTCTATATCTAAACCATATACGCTTCCCACAAATGATCTTTGATATTCGCAGAGTGTTTTATCTTGCTCAAGGACAGACCGATTAATTATTTCCAAATAAGAGCATTCTAACTTGACTATGCTTCAGACGCCACAGAGACATGAAACGCGAGATCGGCTAGAAGACGACATCCCTTCTACCACAAACACGATGGCTACTGATGGAAAGGTCACTCTATTAAACTTTCTTTTTTTGACTTAAGACTTGGCTATACTTTGAGCTTAAAAGCTAGCTGAACTTTCGACTAGAGTAAATATACTTACTTTCCATCTAATTAGCATTAATTAAGGCTCATTTTTGATTTAGTGTGAGTAAAAGAGGAGGGACTGCAATTTTTTTACTCTTCATAACTTCTTTCTCTTTTTAAAGGTTGTTATCATAATTCCATATTATCAGGTGTGCGACGGATCCCGTGCCGACGACAAGTACGTAAATGTAAGTTTCAGTGACCCCATTAAAACAGCAGCCACAAAATATAGGAAATATATCGTTATATTTTTGTAAATTGGATACAGCTGAAAAGACAGCTATTGCTTCTGAATTTTGAATCTCACTTTCTCAGGGCTGGAATGCGTACTCCGAGTACACTCTCTGCAAAACCATTCTGAAGTGCAAACATCTACAAGACGGTCTTTCTTCGGACTCAGTAAGTACAGTTCTAGGTGCTTACAAGCAGCCTTAAGCCTTACCTTAAGGAATAGTGAACACTAGCAACTTTTTGCAGGTCGTGACGTTCGTATACGACTCTATGTGCACTCTCAACCTGTTCCACATGCTTCACGGTGTACAAGACTCTCTTCTTATTGACCGATACAAGAGAAAAATAAAAAACAAGCGAGTTTTATTTCGTGTTTCGAAAAAATTAAAAATTATAATTGTTGACCAACCTTCAGGATTCTTACGTGGATCAGCGGAGCAAACGGAACGGATTCAAAGGTATTATAAATTGTATTCTCACTTTTTCGTTATAGTGTGAATTTCTTCAATCATTTGTGAAAACTGAAAGAATGGCTGAAAAATGATTTTTTTTAAATATTTAAACAAGTTTTTAAGATAACGATCATCAAGGATCAGTTGACAGATCTCAGCCGAATCGTAGAGCCCGAGCCTTTGGACTACATCGCAGTCTCTGAATTGCTCTCGTTGTTTTCCCATGTACGTATGCCAGCAAACGAGCTGGCACAATTCTTCTTTTCTTTCTCTTTGAATAAGCATTCGATTTGTTTCGAGTAATAAGTGTTGTTCAGGGTGCATCGGCCACGTGTTCGCTCGTGCAAGCTGGCTTCTCGGAAGCTGACATGAACTTGAAATTCATGCAAGTCGGCCGATTAGGACTTCCGGGCAGCTGGAAATTGGCTGATATATACGAATCGTTGCTGGCATGCGGGAAGGTTTTTTTGTAGAGAATAATCGATAAACTCAGAATGTCGAAAGGATGGGTGTGCGAGTACACTACGGACACTGTGGCTCTATCGACATTCGTAAAGATATGCTCTCATCATTGTTCTTCCCTTCGAAAGTTAATGACAAAGTGAGCATTGTTTGGAATTGCAAGAAGGAGTGGGGTATCATATGGACGATGATGGACATCGAATTTTTCGTTTCGCACACTCTCTCGCCGGCCCGAGTCAAGGGAGAGTGTGCGACATACGGATACGGCAATATATCTCGAGCTCTAAATACGATTCGAATCATTGCAGAGATCTAAGTCCGAATCTCTCGCTGTACGTCGCATGTTCGGTGTTGAACAAGGAAGAAGCAGTGGAAGATAGAAGTGGATTCATACAGACCTCGTCTTGTCCTATCTCAATCTCTTCGCAATCGTAGAGTGTAGAGCATGCAATGCAATAAACTATAATTGTTTACTTGTTCCAAACAGTCAACGCTCTTACTTCTATCAATGCTTCCTGATTGGAATGGTATTCGAAACAATATCATCCTCCGCATCCTTTAAGGTTTCTTTCTTATCTCGCTTTCATTGGTCGTCCGAAATTTGGAAATTTGTCAGCGCTTAAAAGCGGAAACGAGAAAATGTCTGCTCAGCTTACAAAATGTTGATTGGGCGCCGATTTTCATCGAAATGTTCTCGAACAAGTTGGACAAATTCAAGATCAGCAATATTTGCTATTCTGCGTATCTCAACGAAGATTCGGTGCATTTGCTATGCGAGGTTTGCTTTTTTTTATAATCGAAGCTCGGTTAAGGATTTAATATTGAGAAACTTCCGTTGATCGAAAAAAAGTTGTGGTTCCATACCGACGGCATAACGACTACAATCACTTGGAGAATCGTCAATGGCACTTGCATTCAGAGTAAGGTCAATCTTGAGTTCAACAACGGTGCGAATTGAAGAGACGGCAGCTCGTATTTGAGCTATAGTTAGCTATAGTTGCACGTAGGGATGCGAGTTCGGTATGCGCAATACGGCGCATTCCCCCCCCCTCCCTCTCTCTCGCCCAGCGAATCCGCTAGGGAAGAGGGAGGGGGCGGGGCAAGGGCAGCGGATTCGCTAGAGAGAGAAGGGAATCGCGCAATCCGCTCTTTTGGGCGAATCTCTCCCTCGCTTGGGCAGAGGAGGGAGATGGGAAGAGGGGGGAGAGCAGCTCTCTCCCTACCCTCTTCCCATCTCTTCCTCAAATCGCGGATTCGCTCCAAAAGAGCGAATCCGCTGCATTGCTCCGCCCCCTCCCTCTTCCCTAGCGGATTCGCGGGGCGAGAGTGAGAGAGGGGAAAAAAGCGCCGTAATACACAATCCGCTCCGCTATCCACATCCCTAGTTGAACCCTCGGAATCGGTATTACCGTATATCTTTCCCCAACGTGGCTATATTTCCGTTAAGAACCTGCAACCCATAAATCTCCAGCAAAATATATTATTCGCCATTCCACTTTTGCAATTTCCAAATTTCAGTTGGATCCGAAAGCCTGTATCATAGAGGTCTACGCATAAAACATTCGTCCAGAAAGAAGGAAGTATTCTATACTAAGGTATAGGGTTGACCATTCGGAATTCGGAAATTCCAACAAGCTAATTCAATTATCTCCACTTTCCCGGAAAAGATTATCGAACAAAGACCTTTCCGAAACTATTCCGGAAAAGATCATTTTCCGACTCGCGATTTTGAAAAGCGGTGTGAAAAGACTGCGCAAGTAGATATGTTTCACGTTCATTATGAATTTCGTCCTATTTTCGGTATAATCGGTACTAACGAAGTCCTTTTCGACCAGAAATTTCATATTTATTCCTCATCTGAAACATAACTAAAATCTTCTCACACCGCTCTCTAATCTCGAGAGTAGAAAAAATGAATTTTTCCGGAATAGTTTCGGAAAGGTCTTTGTTCGATAATCTTTTCCGGAAAAGTGGAGATAATTGAATTACCTTGTCGGAATTTCCGAATTCCGTTTCGTTTCGTCAACCCTACTAAGGTACCCTTATTGTCAAAAGATTTTCGAATATCACGATAGGAATTGTAATACTCTCTAATCTCCCTTTTTGGAAATTCCTTCTACAGATTCGCCAACTATTTATACTATTTATGACTATTTTCCTGGATTTTTTCAAGCTCGCGTTTACTTATTCTCAGAGCCTATGTTGTTTACAATGCTTTTTAGTTGGCATAAATGAGGTAAAAACATGAGCAACTTGACCGGATCAGCACGTAGTTGAAGTAAAGTATACGCCGAGAACTATTAACAAGTATGCAATTCTATTCTGTAGTCTTGTTAGTGTAGCATGGAGAGGACAAGAGGAAAAGAATGGTAGATGACAGATGGATTTACCATAAGATTTTTCCGCACTTTTTCTCTCACATTCGCTGTCCTATTCACTGTTGTTTCTACCCTTCTATCTCCTAACTTTACATCATTTAATGTGTTATTCCTATTGACTGAAGATGAGCCGAACGGCTCTAAACGTCTCAATCTGATGATAAATCCATCTGTCATCTACCCTTCTTTCCCTCTTGTCCTCTCCATGCTACACTAAGAAGACTACAGTACTTCTACATTATGACAAGAATTGCCGAGTATACCCTATTGCAATTCTATTCATCATTTCTGAATTTTCTTCAATGCCAAATACAATTCACCGCATCATATCATCGATTTATACGGGTCGATCGATAATATCAGAGAGGGTGCAGTACTCTTCTCTACCGTAATCGTCCCCTCTTCACAAGCCGAGGAAGCAAGTCTGGGCGATCATTCCCGTTACGGCGTACGGATCACAGTTAGAGGAGGGACGACGATCCTCGAAGTAACCCTGGAAGAAGAGGTACGGTAGATATTGATTAGGGCAGGATTACGGTACCTTTCCCTCTTCGGCGACCGATCGAGGAATGCGCACGGAGCAGCCACGGTTGGCGACGCCCCACGAGAACCTGAGAAGAGGGGCACTGTAGATACCGTACCCCAATAGAATCCACCGAATCCCTACCGTACTCACTTATCGACACTGCTTGTCTCGTGTCTTGTCCCGTCAATCTCTTCAGATTGTCTCTTCCTCCATTGGGATCGTACATTCTCATGTGATCCTGATGCTTCGCCTCCAGTTTCTTCATCGCCTACAGTATGGTTATTGTAAGATTACGGTATCCTACAGTAATCACCAATTTATCTTCTTTACTTTAGTGCCCAAAGACCGCACTCTAACTTGTGGGTAACGAGAAATGAGTAGGCGAGTGATCGAATGAGCGAGGAAGAAAATAGATCTCTACATTTGGGCAATAAAGTAATACATTTGGGCAATAAAGAAAAGAAGTGCCGGAACTTCAATGTCGTACTCATTAGGGAGTACGGTAGGGCTCCTGTTCGAGTCTACCGTACGCCATCATGGATACCATATTCTCATCCTACGGTAACCCACGGCTTCGATGTGTTTCATTCCTCCGGGCGCGCGAATCGCCGCCGTCGACACGTTCGTGTGGCAGCCGGCGCCGTTCCACTCGCCCATCGTGATCTGAAGAAGGGGACGTTTTTGGAAACGGCGGCTTGCTAGTGCACCATGGTGGTGTGTCTACCGTATACTTACTGCGGGTTTCGGGTCGAAGGTGACGATTACTCCGAATTGCTCGGCCACACGATGCAGAAGGAAGCGGGCCATCCACAGTTCATCGCCCATCGCGATTCCCTCGCAGCAGCCAATCTGGAACTCCCACTGGGCGGGAGTCACTTCTGCATCAGGGCGACGTTTAGGAAACGTCGGCTTGGCGTGGTGTCTCTACCGTACCCGCATTGGTGCCGAATATCTTGAGTCCGGCATGCAGACACGCCCGGTAATGCGTCTCGACAATCTCCCGACCTACCACCTTGTTTGCGCCCACGCCACAGTAATACGGACCTGAGGAGGGATACGGTAGGATGGGTTACGGTATTACAGATTACGGTAATCCCGGCTACCGTACCTTGCTTGGCGGGGAAACCGTGCTTGGGCCACCCAAGAGGGTATCCATCGAGATCGAGCAGTAGGTACTCCTGAATGGATGGAAATGGATTACGGTAGTCTGCCGCTATCTATAAACCTGCTCCATGCCGAACCAGGGCACTTGATGAGCGATTCCCTTCATGATTTGCGCGCACTTGGCACGATGGTTAGTGGCTGAACATACGGTAGGTTAGTTACAGTGTACTTCAGTTATTGATTCATTTTGTCCACCATTTTACGAATCACAACATGAAAGGAGCGGTCGCTAGCGGATTGTCGAGACATTGGAACTGGTCAATGTGATTGAGATATGATTGGTACGGTATCTGGTTTTGGTATTACTCGTCGGTTTCATATCCTTGTCGAATGTCTCGCACATCACCAGCCGATTCTGCCCTCCGAGGAAGGGATCCGGATAGTGAGCGACAGCCTGAAAAGATCAAAGATCAGTCTCGATCAGAGATCAAAGATCAACCTTGAGGTAAGTGTCCGAGTCCCTGCCGACGGCCTGCCCAGTCGAACTGCCGTCGTAGTTCCAGATGGGATACTCTGGAGAGATCAAAGATCAATGTGGCGGTTACAGTTTCCGATAGAGATCAAAGATCAATACGGGAGCTACAGAATCCCATGGAGATCAAAGATCAATATGACTATGAGGAGATCAACGATCAATATGACTACGATATCCCATCTTACGTTCGATCGAAGTGGGCGGGGCTTCGAGTGTTCGGGTCTTGCAGCGAAGATGCTCGCCCGTTCCGTCGATCCAGATGTACGTTGCCTGAGGATACGGTAGGATGGATTACGGTATCTAGTGGGGCAGGCAGGGGTAATGTGAGCTATGGTACTTCATGTACGATAGTATGGGGTACGGTAACTTGGGTTACGGTACTAGAATTCAGTGCTTCCTTCACGACAACTACCGTATCTACCTGGAAGATGGTAGGGCCTACAGTAAAGCAAGTGCGGTAACGTTGGTTACGGTAGTCAGGCACGATGGTCCCGCCACGACAACTACCGTATCTACCTGGCAGATGGTCGGGTGCGGTTTCAGGCCGAGGAATTGATCGACGACCGCGGTCCCGAGTGGAATGCGCACGTGGAACTGCTCGTGAGTCATCCTGATGAGGGGATACGGTAATGGAGGGATACGGTAGAGAAATCGATTCAGTAAGCCTAGCATTTGCTGGGAGCACTGTAGGGTATGAGGGAATTCGGTAGGTGATGCTATAGAATCGATCGATACCCTAGTCCCTGAGCCGAGATGGGAGTTTGGGCGAACCTTCAGATCGAGCGACCGAGTAGGGAGGGAGGAAGAGGCGAGAGTGAGGGGCGAATGAGGGAACGAGGGACAGTGAAGGCTTTTATAGACTTTTGAATTAGATTATGCAAATCGATGGATTAATGCTTTATTGAATATTTTTGATTTTGCTTCAATTTTATTGAATAAAATTATCATGATATCGATAAACTAGCTTTATTCATGATATCATAAATAATTATTTTTGAAATATTATTAATTCTATAATTCGTCATGATCCTCATCACTGTCATCGTCGTCACTTTGTGGCTGCGGGCGGGCGTATCTGAATACCGTATTTCATAGTCGGATTGTAGAGTTCGCCTCTAAGCCCCACTTTCATGAACTCTTTTTTTGCGCTTTTTCTGCATCTCTTAGGAAACGTATTGACGGTCTAATGATGTGCTGTTAAAAATGTTCACTTGCGATGAAGATATTGTTCATTGATAGCCCTATCAGCGAACCTTTGCGGATTGCTAGCCTGATCCATCGCAAGGTTGATCGCCTCGGGGCGAAGATGGCAGCGGCACTTGCCCTGAAGCTCTGATTTACAATTATTTATTAAAGTTACCCAACCGGGACGATTTTGACCCCTACTTTTATTTGCTCATTGGATAAAGAAGCTCATTGGATAGAGTTATTTACGTGTCACAGCATTCTGTCCCGACAGAGAAGGGGGAGCACTTTACATACGCACTCGCTCACTTTGCATGAACCGAACTGCAAGGCCTGGGCGGGGGGAGCGACCGCTCTCCTCTGTGATTTGAATCGAGCGGGAAATTGCAGTTCTTTCGTGTCGGGATTTTGGCGCGAAATTTGCATCCATTGTTCACCCTTATCTGGAGAGAACAATGCGTGTCAGAACGCTGTGGTGTCGAGCATTTACTATTGAAGGGAGCATAGATAATGCATGTGTCTCTATTAAATTGTGATTAAATGAAGACGCTAATATGCACTTCTTTTCATAGCATCCCAGAAGGTTGCGGTACGTAAAACCCTTCTGGACATAACTGCATTCCTTACCGCTTCCCCTCTCTTCTCATGACACTCGCAGAAGGGCGATTCATTGCACTCCTTGCAGTCCATGCTGCAAATTGATTTCGAAAATGGAAAAAAATGAAATAAATAATTGAAAAATATTTACAAGTCCTTACAGTCCATGCTGCAAATTGATTTCGAAAATGGAAAAAAATGAAATAAATAATTGAAAAATATTTACAAGTCCTTACAGTCCATGCTGCAAATTGATTTCGAAAATGGAAAAAAATGAAATAAATAATTGAAAAATATTTACAAGTCCTTACAGTCCATGCTGCAAATTGATTTCGAAAATGGAAAAAAATGAAATAAATAATTGAAAAATATTTACAAGTCCTTACAGTCCATGCTGCAAATTGATTTCGAAAATGGAAAAAAATGAAATAAATAATTGAAAAATATTTACAAGTCCTTACAGTCCATGCTGCAAATTGATTTCGAAAATGGAAAAAAATGAAATAAATAATTGAAAAATATTTACAAGTCCTTACAGTCCATGCTGCAAATTGATTTCGAAAATGGAAAAAAATGAAATAAATAATTGAAAAATATTTACAAGTCCTTACAGTCCATGCTGCAAATTGATTTCGAAAATGGAAAAAAATGAAATAAATAATTGAAAAATATTTACAAGTCCTTACAGTCCATGCTGCAAATTGATTTCGAAAATGGAAAAAAATGAAATAAATAATTGAAAAATATTTACAAGTCCTTACAGTCACAGTCGCAGACCGAGTTGGCATCCTCTCTTGCGAAAGGCTCGTGAGGCCTCGAGCGATCCGAAAAAAGTTGCGATGGAGCCACTTCGTGGCTCCATCGCAACTTTTTGTCGGATCGCTCTCGGCCTCACGAGCCTTCCACAAGAGCATCGCAGGTTAGGCTTTCAAACGCCGGGTACTATAGTGATGGTTAAGTATCACTCCACATTGCGAAATGATGACGAAATTCGTATAAATTTTCATTGCGCAGCACTTGCCGGTTCGTTTGAGCCTAAGTACGTCTCGATTGGTCGAGTTTGCGCTGAGTTACGCGCGAAAAACGAGTTATTGCCTAAGGATTCTGTCATATTACGTAATTATGATTAAATTCTTGTGAAAAGTGGAAGCGCACTTCATGACGAGTCGTTTGGTGTATTGCACGCCCGCATTGGTTGAGTTCTCAGCGAAAAAGGCGCGAAAAACGGTGTAGGAGTGAATTTCGTCATATTGCATAATGATGACGAAATTTGTTTTTCAGAAAATTTGTTTTTCCATGAGGAGTCCAATGGTCCCGGAGATAGCCTTGTACGATGAGTTTGAGCCGAGTTATAGCGATTTTTCAAAAGCGTGACAGACGTTACACACACACACACACACACACACACACAGACAGACAGACAGACACTGAGATATGTTACTTCTTAAGTAATAGCCCAAAACTCACTCAATATCCATAGCTCTCACAATCAGCAGCAGACACAGACAGATGATGATGAATTTGGACATGGGACTTGACTTCTTATTCTGAAGAGGAGACGGTCACAACTATGGAGCAAGTAGATTTAGATTTAAAAAAATCCATTGCAAAACAAAAAATATATCCAAAAAATTGTTACATTTTCACCTGATAGAGAGAGAGAGAGATCGTACAGGAGAGATGCTCGGGGAATGGGATGATACTGAACGAAGCAACGTGTCGCTTTCTCTCTTTCTACACAATTTTCACATGATTACTAATGTTGTACACGTTTCATTCAATTGCACAAAAACGGATTTTGCGGGTATTGGTTTTTGAAAGTAAGAGACTGCAATGCTATCCTACTTCAGGTAGTTTACACCCAATAAATGTCCCATCCCCTCTGGCAGTGACGTATATCTAACACAACGGGTGCTTCCAGGATTGAGCGCTTCAGCGAGACATCGGTCTCCTCCAGTACTGGTATATCTCGGAGATGTCATGATCACGAATGTATGAAATATGTAATAAATGAGAGCAAATTCGTTTATTCGTTGATCAATTATTCTTCATCGTAATCAATTATTCTTCATCTAAAATGATTTCGTGAATGTGTCACATTAGTGTACGTGTCAAAAGTTTGACACAACTCAAAAGACGCAACGCTTCCGCTGAGCGCGCGCGTTTGTACACTGTTTTCAAATTTCCAATCCTTTGCCTCACAATTAATGCAATTACTTGATGATATGCTTTAGTTCCTTTCCCAAACTGTCATTATCAAGTCCTACGAAGTCATCGCTTGTTTTGGGCACATTTAGAAATGTTACAATTATAATCAACGAATAATCGCACATGAAATACGTCACACTACGGCCACTTTCGCTTCGTTTCTATTGTTTCCTATTCTTGACAGCTAATATTGAGCAATATCTTTGCTATTTCAAAATTGTTGATAGTTCGGTAAAACTAACCCTTTCCAGGCATGGTAGAACAAGAAAAGCGGCGAAAATTGGAAGAAGGAACGAAAGTGGTAAGAAGATTCTTCTCCGAATTTCGAAAACGATGAAATCACGCTTATCCGTGCAATGAAATGGATCAGAATTAGAATTAGGAAAGATCCCCCTCATTTGTAGAATTAATCGGTCTCAGAATCGGAATCAGAAACAAAAAATCATGAATGAATCATAATGATCACCGTATTGCACAACTTGGCTTATCGTGCGTTGAAATGCTAAGCATACTCAATCTGCTGGTTAGCTAGCTATTTGGGTTTCCTTGATGGAAAGTCTTTCCGGAATTCCAATAAGCGATCAAAGAATTTAGACTGCTCTCGAGGCGAGAGAGTGTGGAGAATGAGGAGTTAATGGAAAGTTATTGGAAAGTTAATGGAAAGTACTTTCCAATAAGGGAACCCTACTAGCAATCGAATGTCTGGGAGAGAGGAAGGGTAGAGGTAGGGGGGAGGAGAGCAGGTAGATCACTCGCCTCCTCCCGGCCTCTTCCTCCTTCAGTTCGTCATACGTCAACTACGAGTGGAATGGAAAATATTCTCACGATACAATTTCAGGACTTCTTCTCCCTGCTTCCACGCGACTGTCACATATCTGTCTTTCGATTACTAAACAGGTTCGACTCCATTTTTTATTCCATTAAACAAAATGTATTTGCAACCCCCCACTTCCAGCTACAGTACGTGCTAATCGCCTTGCCCATATGCTAGCGCCGCACACCGCCGCGTGCCGCGGCTTGCGCGGCTGTGTTTTTCAGATAGATTGTAATTTTTTTCGCAATTTTTTATGCGGTTTTTGAATTCCTCGTCTAATTTCGCATAGGATAGAATATTTAAGTTTTTAAAAATCATTCAGTAAATATTTTAATCAAAGTATTAAATCGCACAATTCAATTTGATATTTACACAAAAACGCACCAAATGCGATCGCGAATTGACTTTTAGGGTACGGTATTTCTCGTATCGATATTTTGATTAAAATATTTACCGAATTATTTTGAAATATTTTAATATTCTATCCTATGCGAAATTAGACGAGGAATTCAAAAACCGCAAAAAAAATTGCGAAATAAATTACAATCTATCTGAAAAACACAGCCGCGCAAGCCGCGGCACGCGGCGTTGTGCGGCGCTAGCATATGGGCAAGGCGATTAGCACGCACTGTATATCCACCCCATATGTACCATTAATATTGTCGCGCCTCGGGCGTAGATAAATTATTATTATTATTATTAACTTCGTTTCAGGAAGACACTGAACGAACTGGAGTGTGTCAGCAAGCAACTGGGCGAAATTGTCGCTGAGCCAGCCCTGAAGCGAATCAAAACGAGAGGAGCTCTGTGCTTGTATGAGGCACGCAGACTTTCCAATTTTACTGTGACATAGGGTTTCACGTTCGGTATCGGTATTACTGAAATCCCTCGCGCCAGACGGTTAGAGACAAGAAATAGCGCGCTGCGAGAGAGAGAGAGAGAGAGTCTAGAGAAAAAAAGAACCGGTAGTACCGCATTTGTCGAGAATGCGGGATTACCGATACCGATCGTGCAACCCTACAATGACATATAGTGCAGATCCTAGAATCTTCGTTCGATTGACCACACGATAGCTCGAAATACGGGCAATAGTCTCTCCATTCCTCTCGGCTGTCTCGGCACTCTGATCGGCGAGTGAATGCGAGGAATGAAGAGACGCGATTACAGGGTGGGGCAAAAGTATTGCGACACTTTACGATTCATTCTCCGACCACTCTAAGTGGTCCAATCTTACCCAAATTTCCAACATACATTGTTCAGATACCGGTCCTAATAATGTATAAAATTTGGGAATTTAAAAGCCTTCGTTCGCAAGGCATCATTTTTTAAAATAATATATTTTGAACGGTGACTTTTTCCATGGTCAACTTTCAATTTTCTGGAGAGAATTTTCGGGCCGCAAGGAAAGATATCAAATTGTGTTCATTATTGTGACTGAAAGTACTTATATTTAAGAAATTATTTGCCTGATCTAATCAGGTCGCAAACACCTTTCTACTTCACAATGAATTTTTAAGTGAAAAATACCATGCGGCGCATATTATTTTATTTCGCGATTTTTGGATGCCGCTGAAGCACCAAATTGGATAGCATTTTAAACTACTTTTTTTTTCTAAGCGCATAACCATATGGTAATATTATGGTGATGTTTATTTGGGGATAAAGCCTTATTCAGCTTCAGAATAATTGTTGATTTGTTGTCAACTTGAATATTTTCATTAAAAAACTTAATCATAGAACTTGAATTCAACGATTGCCGATGCTCCAGCCTATGCTATCAAAAATCATTAATTCGATGTGTAATTCACTCTGCAAATTTATGGGTCAGTCGCTGCACGCCAAATAGGAGATTCAAAATATGGAACTTTGGGGGTGGTGCGCATCTGGGCGCGCAGTGTCGACGACAAGTTCATGATTTTCCTTATGGTTAAAGTTATGTCAGATTTGACATATATGATTTTAAGAAGCATGTTCGTGCTTCTTAATCGAGCATTGAATGTAAATATATTATTCATGGTTGAGCTGAAAATCTATTCGAATTGCTTGGATCACTAGCGTCGCAAGGTCACTTTTTTCGGATTCGATATTGATTCACTCTCGGAAATCGGGGTGACCAATTCAAATTCTGTTTGTCACAGTTTGTACACTCAACACTGATGAATGTGTGGCAGTTGCCACGGTTCATCACTGAAAGCCATTGAGAAGATACAGTAGACAATATGTGTCGCAATACTTTTGCCCCACCCTGTACCCCCGTATTCGAATTCTAGGGCACATTGATAATTAGAGCTCGAGAAATGATAGCGCTGTCTCTTCATTTCACACACTCTTTCGCTTCTATGACCGGTGATCATTTCTCGAGCTCTATTGATAATAGGAAACTTTTGCGAGAGAAAAAATATATAAAAAATATCAGGTCATTTTTTACAGTTCGGCCCTATCACCGAAATCAATCACGCGTTCCAATTCCTCTGCGACGATTGGGGTGCTCGCTATGGTGTGCGGTCCGGGGAGCAGCGCGGGCACTGGAGTCATTGCTACATCAGGCCGGAGTCGCAGGTACGTTTGACGCGTGTAGAGTAGGCTTTCAATAGTAACGAAACAACTAGTAGTTTAAAACGCGGTCTGCGTAAGAACGTCGGAGGGGGTGGCACAGTAGCTCAAAATGGTCCCTGGGGGTTCATACTTGGTGGGTAGACTCCCTAGGGGTGGGATACACTTCAGCCAAAAATTTGACCCCAAAAGTTGATCTTTGATCTCGCAAAATTTCATCTTCATTTTAACCCTTCATGTTATATACCATTCGATAGAGCATCAAAAGTTATGTAAGAATCTCAGTTTTCGTTATCCTAACTTTTCCCGTTTTCGAAAAAATCAATAAAATGTGAAAAAAGTGCAAATTATCACTATTCAATAATTTTTAAAACCACTTTCCTACAATTTGTCAGTCTAGCCATTTTGATATTATAGGTAAAAATAGGTGTTGAATTTATAAAAAAAATTTCATAATTTTTGCACATCCCCAAATTGGTCAAAATATCAAAAAATTATAAAGCAATCCTCGACGCAGGTTCGAATCCCGATGACGGATAATCTTTTGCCGGATTTTATTTCGACTCAAAATGATGTTTTTTCGACATTAAGTCATTTTTACAATGTTAGTGGGTTACATTGGCGATGTTTTTGCCACTTTTCGAGGAAAATTGTGATCATTCCTCTCAACGACTTTTTTCACATAAGGGTCCCCCCTTATGTGAAAAAAAAGGTTTAAGGTCATGACGAAATTGAACCTCAGAAGCGAGATACGGTAATTGGCATTGTCAGGAAATATTATGGTGTTTCTGAAATCGCCATCAGGTATGATATTTGGGTCAATTTCGTCATGACCTTAAACCTATTTTTTCACATAAGGGGGGACCCTTATGTGAAAAAAGTCGTTGAGAGGAATGATCACAATTTTCCTCGAAAAGTTGCAAAACATCGCCAATATAACCCACTAACATTGTAAAAATGAATTAATGTCGAAAAAACATCATTTTGAGTCGAAATAAAATCCGGCAAAAGATTATCCGTCATCGGGATTCGAACCTGCGTCGAGGATTGCTTTCTAATTTTTTGATATTTTGACCAATTTGGGGATGTGCAAAAATTATGAAATTTTTTTTATAAATTCAACACCCATTTTTACCTATAATATCTAAATGGCTACACTGACAAATTGTAGGAAAGTGGTTTTAAAAATTATTGAATAGTGATAATTTGCACTTTTCTCACATTTTATCGATTTTTTCGAAAACGGGAAAAGTTAGGATAACGAAAACTGAGATTCTTACATAACTTTTGATGCTCTATCGAATGGTATATAACATGAAGGGTTAAAATGAAGATGAAATTTTGCGAGATCAAAGATCAAAGATCAACTTTTGGGGTCAATTTTTTGGCTGAAGTGTATCCCACCCCTAGGGAGTCTACCCACCAAGTATGAACCCCCAGGGACCATTTTGAGCTACTGTGCCACCTCCCCTCCAGATCCCGACGCTCTTACGGAGACTGCGTTTTAATAGGGAAATCTAGCGTAGAGTCCTTCGTTTTGCTCTGCCAAGCCTCACCGTAGGAGGTTGACCCAATTAGACTTCGATAAATGCACAACTAGTTGCATCAATCTGCTTCATTTTTCGTTACGAAAGCGGTTAGCAACTAGTTGAAATCACAACTAGTTGCTTCCCGGTCAAGTTCAGATAAGAAGTGCCAAATTTGTGAGATGAAGCATAACCAAATTGAACTAGTCTCCCCTTTATTTATCAAATTCTCCTCCCGATTATTGATTTTTCTCTTACGAGATAACGAGTTTCCTTACATTAGAATGTTAGGGCACAGACCGGGAGTCGAATCCGGGGCTTCCGCTTACCGGGCAGGTGTTCTACCAATGCTATCCCAAATAATGTAAGGAATCGCGTCATCTCGTAAGAGAAAAAAATCAATAATCGTTAGTAGACTTTGATAAATAAAGGGGAGACTAGATAGTTCAATTTGGTTACGTGTCTTCTTTATCCTTTATGTGATTCCTGTCTCCTTTATGGGACTCCTTACAGATGCCGTTGGTACCATGCAACGCTGCCCATCTGACGCCGGGCGGTGCAACACCAATGCCCACAGCGATCTGGACAGCACTGGCCCAGCTTTTCAAACAACACGACTTTGACCACGTATATCTCGAGCGGGTAAGTGAAAATGAAAGAAGGGATCCCACGAACAGCGCGGGCGACTATCAGAGCATTCTACACCGACAGAAAAGGGTTGCAGTCGAACTGCAAACACGAAATATGAAATGCGATTGAAACATATCTAGGGGCCACAACGCAGATTGCCGATTCTGCACAATGGGGTCAAACTTGTGTTCAAACTATCCCTCGTGGTCCCAATATCATCATACTTTTTGCTGTTTGCCGATATCTTTTCTCTGAGGCGCGCTGGAGCCCAAGAAGTACGCGCGGGATGCACTGGGAAGAGGAGGGAAAAGCGAGACGAGAGGGAAGGGGGCGGAGCCTAATTTGCGTGTGTCTCTCTCCCTCCTCCCGCCCTCTCGCTCGCCTCTCCCCGCGCTTCTTCTAACAAAAAGCCCAAGCCAGGGAGAAATGCTAAAAATCTAATTTCTTTTCTAAAATTCCTAAAATATTCGAATTAGTCAAAGAAATACTGCCCAAACAAAACTTTCACACTGCAACCCGTCAAAACGACCTCTTCCCTTCTTTCAAATGCAAATTTGATCTACTTAGTGATGCTATGCAAATTTTGGGCAGTGCTCAATCGATAGGAAATCGTGAGAGCTATCCATAGCGATGTCGAACGAACGATTTGGTTCAGAATGAGCTTTGGGCTTTTGCTTTCTCGCTTTATCACGGAATCGTGTCAGAGCAAAGTGGGCGGGGCTTGTGGGGCCTAAGCATATCCCGATTTTCATTCTGAATGTGGATGAGCGGTTGAAATAGGGATAAGTTTCAGACACATTTTATATTCTGATATCGATTTGCAGTCCGAGTACGGTGCGGCGGGAAAATTCAAACCTTAATCCCCTTGTTCACCCTTATCTGGAGAGAACAAAGGGGGTCAGAATGCTGTGCGCTATGTACTCTCTGTAGCTCGTTCCGTTTCACGGTCAATAGAAAAGCGGCTAAATGCTCATATCGCACTTAAAGGGAGTCGGCAGTCAAAAATGAAGTTTTTTCAGATTAAAGAGCTTTCTTTTCTAAGAATTTTGAAAAAAAACCGCATATTTTGCGATTTTTTTGAAGGCAGATATGATTTTTCAAAGTTTCAAGGTACTGTAGCTCCTGCCACCGTGGTGTGTCTGCTGTTTCCTAATATTACTTTTCAAACGCTAAGACCAGAGTAATTTTTAATGAAAATTTTTATTTTTTTATCAGTTGACAGTCAAAATCAGGTCAGCCTTCCGATTTTCTACTCTGAACAGTTAATTTTAACAAAAATTTAGGAAAAGACAGAAAATCTTGGGTGGCGAGAGCGACAGTAACCCTCAATACACCATAAATCGAAACTGCCTTAAAAAATCGCAAAAATATGCGGTTTTTTTCAAAATTCTTAAAAGTGAAAATAAGATAAAAAATATTTGGCTGCAGACTCTCTTTAAAACGAAAATTCACCCTTGACTCACATCGAGAACTCAGTTGGCCAGATATTCGTGGGACTCCTCCTTTACGCACGATAAAATCAACACATTCGACTCAGATTCACATCAACGCTCAATTTCTGGAAGAATTTCGCCCGTTTTTGACTGGACATAAGCATGTTGAGCTTGTCATCAGCGAAGTATTCATTGATGACTCGGTTAACATGTCAAAGTGAGTGTATTTTAATTGTTAAAATTACCCTAAAAAATTTTTGGCAAGGCTTTCGCCGGATCGCCCTCGTCCACCCTATTTTAGAAGGACGTAGGGCCAAGGGAGCGGGGAACACGAAAAAAATTAGATCATTGCGATTTGACTCGCCAAAACAGAAAATAATACGCACATAATACGACGGACCTCCACCGAGCTATGTCGAAGACTCTACGTAACTCTCTCTCCCCACTCACCCTCGTGGATAAAAAATTGAATTGAATAATGTGTCCCTTTGCGCAGATTTGCCGAGTTTCTCTTGGCTGCAAATCTGCGTTATCTTCGGATCTCACGTGGTCATCAAGAGCTACCTTCTGACCTGGCAGGATTTCTAGGTATGTCAATTCGGTATTTGAGTATTTTTTGCACTCTGTAATGCCGCGTCACTCCTCGTCATTCCCATAATGAATATATTCGATAAGCGGAATCTAGTTTATATTATTCAGCAATCTTCGACGAATCGTTTCTTACTGCGTTCGCTGCTAAATGCATTGATGAATCACCGAGTTTCGTGCTGGGCATTTTCAGCGGAATGAATACTGTACGTGAATTGGTATCTTTAGCCAAGAGAAAAAGACGGCTTATCCCAGTATTCTCTCATCAGAAGCCCCTGTGTAAACCGTTAAAAAAGTATACCATTAAATCATTTCTTTTTTTTCAGATTCCCTATCATTGGACTGCATCAAGAGATTTCCTTCCAGTTCTCAGTCGATTTGTTCGGTTCTCCTCCGAGTCCATGAAAATTCGCCCGGAACATTTCGTTGAACTAATACTGGTAACACATTTCACCGTGTGCTTGGCGATAAGTGTTTGCTATTAGTCGGTGAAAGTTAGACAAAGAGTATTGTATCGTAAAACAGAACAAAATGAAGAAAAAAAGTTTCAAGAAGCTAAAAGCAATGAATATTTCAGATTCGACTGGAAATCGCTAATGATATAGAGGCAAAATGGACCTTTTCACTAACTATGGAAGTTGCTGATGAGCATTTGAGCAAGATGGACTCAACTAAGGTGAACTTTTAATCATTTAGTGACCTGAAACAAATTATCAAGCGGTGTGCTTTGTATTGAGGTAACCACTTTGTCCTCAAAATAAAACACGCTTGATTATTTAACAAACATGCGATTATCACAATGGCCTCCCTAAAGCTGCCGCCCTGCACTTCCGTTGCCTTATGAAATATCATTTCCAGTACACCCTCTCCGATACCACCAAGTCTCATGACTATGAATATGATGATTATGAAGAGGAAGATGAAGAGGATGTAGAAATCTGGAAACAGATTCAGAAAAAGGGCACGTCGAAGACTTGCCGATTCAATCGATATGTTGATACGAACACGAATGAATTGATGGCCGAGCTGGAGTTTATTGACATTAAATCGATATATGAAATTTATCCCGAAAGGGAAATTGGAAGTGACTAGATCACGCGGTAAAGTAGGTCCGAAGAATAGATTGGGCCCAACGGACTGAATTGGCCTTTAAAATAGTCACTGGCCTAAGCAGTGGGCTCATACCTCGTGTGCCTTGCATTACATTTATCCTGATTCAAGGCATAGTGCCTGCAGGGGGAAGCATCATTATGAAGGGGATCGGGTTCTTCGCACTCTGTGACAATGGGTCAAGGGATGGTTTCTTCTTAGCTTTTAGTTGTCGATGGTCCGTCGCGTTTAGTCGATGGCTCTTGAGTATCGAAGTAGTCCATCCAGCCGCCGAAGTCCTGACTTGCGTGGTTAAGAGTAAACTCACGAAGCAGTCTTCTTGAGTGGGGCCTTTCTTGACCGTAGATCACTTGAGCCGATGAGAATCCGTCCTGGGTCCTCCTCTTGATGATCCAAATGGGCGATACTCGTCCGGTTGCCCAAGCTGACGGACGAGGATTCTCCAAACTGGAGATGGAAGAGAGCGGGGGTGAGAGTCGACCGCACGTCGTGAGCGCAAGAATGGAGTGCCTTGAGTACGGGGTGAACCTTTACCTTTACCTGTATGAAATTTATCGATCCAGGATCGCTCTTCCTACCTTTCCACCTTTTTCCACCTTATTAACTTACGGTTTTTTGCATAGTAGATCATTTTTTTATTATTGTTTGTAATAAATTGATAAAATAATTGATGGAAGCAGATCTGGCAGGGGGTTCAGAAGATATGAACGTTGAAGATGTGCCAGTTCAATTATTATGTTGATACGAATACGGATGAACCTATGGTTGAGATCGAGTTTATCGTTAAGCAATTTGGTTTGAGATGGAGTTGATAAGCAAATTTAGTGATGATTTGTTATAAATTAATAAAATAATTGATTTGATTCATCATACGAAAAATATATCACTAAATATATTTTTGTATCAAGTGAACCATGTCTCGAAAAAATCCCGAGTCTCGATGGCATCCAACATCCTTGAAATTCATACTAGTTTATTGTAGCCTAGTTTCGTATAGTGTTGTTGCAATTGTTTCGAGTGAGGCTTAATTCCTTGGAAAAACAACCTTCATTCGTTGTGCCAAGTGCAATGCGGTTATTTACTCAACAAAGACTTGGTTATAATACCCCATTCGAATCAAATTCAGCCCTGGTATCAAATTTGGCTTCCATTAACCAAGCATTGATCGTGTCTCGATGGCATTCTATACGAGCGTTATGACACGTTCCAATCACACCAATGCGATGCCTGTTCAGCAGACGAGAATACTAAAATATTGAAGGATAAAGACGGCAATGTCTCTACTCTATAAGCTTTGAATGGTGCTAAAATCGCCTTAATGCAGTCTAAACTCGACATAAGTCGTAATTTGATTGATGATAATTTTGGCCTTAGAAATGGAAATACAATACCTTCAAATCGCGCCCCAGAGCAGCGGTAATTTCGCGTTCGTTGAACTCTCTCGATACGCGAAACTTCCAGCAGCCTTTTTTCATACACAATAAGCGTTTCTGAATCAATACAGACAAATTAAACAATGATTTTTAAATTAAGAAAATAATTACTCACGAAAATCGGCATAATCAGCCAATCAGTGTTTAACAGTAGCTTGGGCATATCTGAGGCGGTTTGCGTTAGGATCAACAAGCCTCAACGGAAGTCGGGAACAGGTAAAAAATCGAAAGTACTCAAAAGTTGGCCCTAGGGGTTATTTTCGATGCCGAACAACCTGGTATGGTCGATTTCGCAATATGTCCCATTTTCGCTCCAGGGGGGCACCCCCTCATTTGGCCCTAAAACGCGTTTTTCTAGTTTTTCTCTTCAGAAACGCGTCCAAATTGAGTGAAATCTTGCGCCCTACAACAGAATTTCGAAAAAATGATACAAACTCAATTGATCGTCGAGCTGGAGTTGAGATTTTTTGTGAAATGAATTATTCACGATGTTTTATTGTTCGTATGTTTTTAAAATACCGATAAAACTTCTATAAATCTAATGCTCAATTTGGACAAACTTGATACCCCGACCGATAGTGTAGTTGCAATAGTTTCGTGTGAGGCTTAATTCCTTGGAAAAACAACCTTTACTCATTGAGGAAGTACAAAGTGATCATTTATACAAAAAAAGGTGTTTGACTCGGTTAGAATACCCCATTCATATCAAATTCAGTCCTGGTATCAAATTTGACTTCCATGAACCAAGCATTGATCGTGTCTCGATGGCATTGAATACGAGCGTTATGACGCGTTCCAATCACACCGATGCGATGCCAGGTCAACAGACGAGAATGCTGAAATATTGAAGGATAAATGACCCGTTTCAAAGCATCGAATGGACTTAAAATCGACCAGCGTAATTTTATGCGGTTGATGATGTCTTAGACTTCAGAAATGGAAACGCATTACCTTCAAATCACGCCCTAGAGCAGCCGTAATTTCGTGCTCGTTGAGCTCTCTCGTAACACGAAACTTCCAGCAGCCTTTTTTCTGGCATAGTAGCCGTTTCTGAATTAATACAGACAAATTGAACTATGATTTTCAAATTAAGTTAATAATTACTCACGAAAAGCGGCATAATCAGCCAATCGGTGTTCAACAGTAGCTTGGGTATATCTAGAGTTCTGAATTTCCACAGGCAATCCATGAGCCTGTCTGCATTGAGAAATGGACTCTGTCAAAATTATGATCAAGTTTACAAAAATAACGTATTATTGCCAAGACTTGCAAATAAAGAAAATACTGCTCTCCCCATTCGATACGCGTTTGTGCGAGTTTTGGATGTAGAATGAGACGACTGATGATGAACAGTAAAAATTATTTGAACGCACATAGTCGATAGCGATAGTGACAGAGGGAAATTTGATGTTATTGGCGTATTCAATCAGAAATTGTTGATCGATCGGATTTTCTATGATTTGATCGATCGGAAGTGTCTTCAAACGCAGGGTCAATTCGACGGGCATGACAGAGCGGATCATGAAAATAAATCTGAAAGGACATGAGCTTCGCTCGATAAACGCCAAAACGAACCTCTGCCTTCCATGGCCACTTGAATTTTCATTAAACGCACACTCATTTATGCAAAAAGATGTGCAGCGGAGTGTCGTGACTTGTCCGATGAATTCAATAAAATGATCGTCGATCATAACCTGCAAAAAAAGGAAAATAAATTTACGTGGATAAGATCTTTTTTAATTACACTCACCTTTTCAAATTCAACTTGGGTAAACACAAATCGGTCGTAGAAAATAGCAGCTCGCCTCCCAACCGAGGCAGACATTGTCTGTTTGTGCGATATCTTGTGTTTCGGTGGCTGGAAAAAGAAATATGAATGCAGAAATATATCCAGACGCATGAAGAAACAAGGGCTATTTTACTGATTTTTTCAGGAATTTCAATAAGGTCCAAAGGTTTGATTTAAGATGCAAATATATAACTCCAAAACAAGACTTACGGGAGTAGATCGCCAAGTAAGTTTATCAGAATTTCCCAGGAAGAATCGATTGTCATCATAGCGCATCTCGAAATGTAGAGAGCGATTTTCCTATAAAATGTGATCATTAAAAGAGTATTTGGAAAAAACATTAGTATACCTGTGTCACAATGAGCTTGGTGGCTTGTAATTTTACAGCTTTGGGTCGAGCAAGAGTCGATACCGAGCACAATTTCGAGCTAAGTGTGGCGATTTCGTCCAGATCATTGCTGAATTATTAGTTTATTTTTCTGATAATTTTTAAAAAATTCACAAGTCAAGTCGCGTGAAGATATCGTGTAGGCAATCGTCCGCAAGTTGCGATAGATGACCCTGAAATATATTTTGTAAAACTTATTTAACAAAAACAAAGACAAAACCTGGAAACTCGGATGATCAATATCGCTTTCGTGCGGTCGTTTATTTGGCATCTGAATGATAAAAATAGCGGCGTTACGGAAACTAGAAAATGAGTTTTTGTAATCATGGAACGAGTTTTTTAAAAGTAATTTTCAAAAAAATCCAAGCTCACCACCGCGTTTGCCAACAGCTTCAGTACACAGCGGCTGGCGGCAATTTTTTTCAATAAGTTATAATGATCCGTGGGCTTATTCGCATTTGATTGCAGTGAAAAAATCATAGTTCACGTTTCGACGTGCCGTCCAATTTTAACAAATTTCAGATGTTTTATTCTATTCGGGGAGCATTTCTGACTAAAGCAGCCAATTTTGAATCATCCGGAAACTATTAGTGCTACTTTATAAGTTTTTTTAAATTTAATTTCAAGACTATTTGTAGCTTTTCTTAACTTGTGGATGATTATGATAAGAGGATTTGCGAGGATATCAAGGATTTGCGATCTTTTGCGATTAAGATTTAAAATTTATAAAGTCATTTATCTTGTACGAATAGATTTTCCTTGATCGGCAAATTGTATGAGGAAAATATACTTTCATGTACAAATAATCGTTTTTTTTAACCAATTACATTACAGCAAGAGGTACGACGGCTTATCAGTTCCGCCGAACCTTTGGAATTCTATACTTTTCAACAAACTTTAGCTCAACCCTCCAATTGCCTTCATCCAGATATCTCGTGAATCTACACGATTTAGTGGTTCCAATCTTTTTGATCTCACGCCAATGTCGATCGTCTAAATCACAATCGGAATCCACGTCGGGGCAATGCTCGGTGCAAGTGTACTGCAATGGCTGACTGTTCTCCGGCTTATCGTGAGATTATTTTCCGTTCCACTCGTATCTGACCATTGACGAACGTTCGAGGGGCGGAGAAGGGAAGCGGCCGGGAGGAGGTGGTAGATCATCTGTCCTCCTCTCCCCTTCGTCCCCCCTTCCTCTCTCCCAGGCAATCAATAGCTCGCTAACCAGCGCATTGAGTTTGCTCCAGATTTCCCGGCTCAGCTTTTTGACCCCATTTTTTTGACAACACCTCAAGCAAGAATATTTTTACCTTTGTCTTATTAATCTTTTTGAGATGAACGTTCGTGACTTCGTCTTCTAGCGAGAAGTTCCATTTTATTTCTTTTGTACCAACTGTATCCAATCGAATCTATGATGTGTTAATTGTAGATTTATTTTGAAATCCTTACCAGAATCAACTCCACAAAATGTTCAGGGAGAAGCTTCATAGTTGTAATCGACAAGTCATCGAAACGACTGAGAACCGGCAGGAATTCTTTGGATGGAGTCCAAGGGAAGGGAATCTAAAAAAGTCGAGCTTTATATCATAAAATACATTTAAAATTTTTGCCCACAATTAATTAATTAACAGACGTACGTTTTTCATTCCTTGAAAAATATCGAGCTCAAAACTAGGAGGGCTCTCGATGCATTTCGCAGCGAAATTCGTGAGAAACTGCTCATCGAAGATTTCTCAAAGAATGCTTTTCAGTGTTTTTTTGTGTTGTTTTTTTCATAATTCTGTAGGGTGCATCCTATAAGTTACCTATGAACCCAGGCATGTTTGCCGGCGAGCCAGTTTGAAAGTGGCAGATTCGAAGACATTTCAGATTTGTCGTCAATAGAAAATCGTTAAACCTGTGTGACAAATGTTTGAACAAAATTTATTTCTTTATTAGGACGCGGGATTACACTCACTTTTTCATATCCAGAAACTTGTCGAATGAAACATTTCGAAAGCGAAGCGTATTCTTCGAAGTTTCTCGCAATTTTTTTTGAAAAACGGAAGAAGTTGCTCGAGAAAATGTGAATCGACAAAGATCTGGAAATATTATATTGTTTTGGAAAAGTTTTTTGAACTAACTCTGTTCAAGGTGCAGTCGTTAAGAGTGTGCTTCTTTGCAAGCGTGCGCAGATTGTCAAATATCGCTGTCGGAACAAGGGCCGCGCCGTCAGATGTGATTCGAGTGTCCCGACAGCGGACTGCCTGCTCCTAGAATATGTGATTTTTAAAAGACGGACAGATTTAAATGCGGCTTCAAAGAAAAATGCTGGCCGTAATAATTATCTAAACATGTATAAATGCGATACCGTTTCTGTTGACCGTTTGCCCTCCCTTTCATCTCGGAAGATTCGATAGCAAAGACGTATTTCCGATTTGGCAATGGCGAATATGAATTCGTGTATGGATCGACGGCCGAAATCAATTGCGCCCTCAACGAAATATTATAAATAATCTTGAAATAATTATTCTAAAATCATGCGCAGGCAAGAATAATAAAGAAAATCCTGAAGATCTGTTGCGAAGCTAATCATACTTTTTCAGTTTCCTCAATAAAACAATACAATATAATGAAATAAATTTAATAATACAAATAAAATAAAGTCTATTGGCAACCTCGGAAATGGCGAGGCTTCCCTTTGTTTTATTTCCGATCAAAGATCGACGTTCGACGATTTCTTTGATTTGACGACTGACACATTCTAATTCGTCGAGATCTTTACTGAAACAAGCATACCTAATATTTCATAATTAAGAAGAAGAAAAGGGTATTTTTTTATTGTATATTACCGTTCATTTTTAGATAATAATTAACCTGTTCAGAAGTCGAAAAACAGATAAGTGACAGTCTAGAGGAAGCTGTGAGAATAAATCCTGAAAATGTTTCATCTTGTTTTTGTTTCCGAATTGTTGTTCTTCATTATCGATATTTTTAATCAGAGGTAGAAAAAAACCTCTTGAGCTTCCAGTCTCGGCCGCTTGTGAGGGGCTGCCATTGCTGGAAAATATATTTTCGCTTGAATATAGTGAAAATATCGGGAGAAGTTGTATTAGTTACAGAGCGAAAATGTGTGAAATTCAAAAAATGTGAGAAACGCAGTTACACTAAAGAGAGACGCAGGATGCCAAAAAATCGACAAAATTTGACATAATACCCGCTGGTTGGGATTTGTTTATCATGTAGAGAGTAAGAATTAAAGTTGTAAAATATTGTATCGTGCGTTTGAAATGCTCTGCAAAAGAGATGTGCTGGTTAGCGAGATATCGATTGTCTGGGAGAGAGGAAGGGGGAAGAAATGGGGGAGGAGGGCAGTTGATCTACCGCCTCCTCCCGGCCTCTTCCTTTCTCCTCCCTCTCGAATGTTCGTCAAAGGTCAGCTACGATTGGAATGGGAAATAATCTCACGATATATTAATATAATTCTTTTATATTAAAAAATGATTATTTATCTCTAACATTTGCTTACTCTTTGAAAAAAATTCAAATTTCCCGATTGAGCAATATTTATCATGTATTTAGAAGAACAATGAACAATTAAGATAATATAAAAAATGAACAGCCGAGTAATATTAACAAATATCAATAGACGACATGCTAAACCACTGCTGGAGCCAGATCATCGTCTTCGTCGTCAGAGCCAGAACCACGTTCTGCATCGGAATCAGATCCGGAAATGCTCAGATCCGGAATCGGATCCAGATTCGGGATTATCGGCATTCCTTTGATAGAAGAATAGATAAATACACAATACAGCTGCACTGAGATATCCGGAAGGTTCAAAAGCTTTTTTTGTTAAGAAATTTGTAAAAAAAAAAAGTGGATCAAAAAATTCTAAATTCTATGTTTGAAATGTGGTAGGAATCATGACCGCGTTTATTCATGATAAAATTACCCGTGAAATAATATATTGGTTAAAGGGACCTGGACACAAAAATGAAGTAAAGTTGAGAAAAAAGAGCAGATTTTTATAAGATTAACTAAAAAACCGCATATTTTTACGATTTTTTTGAAAGGAGTTATGATTTTTCAAAGTTGCAAATTTTAGCCGTGCGCCCCGGCATACTGTGTTTAGCGCCGCTGGTTTTTTTAGTTAATCTTAGAAAATTCTGCTCTTTTTTCTCAACTTTACTTATTTTGTGTGTCCGGGTCCCTTTAATGCCGTGCCCAAATAATTAAATATATATCGTTCAGACACCAGAAGTTATCAGATTACCAACGGACTCACGACTTATAATTTAGAATTTGACAAACCTGTTGACCAGTTGGAATGTTTCCAGCTTGCAATCTCGCGGAAGCTGCGCGAAAAAATTCTGGAAAATTAAGAAAATTAATTGTAAATTATAATTTCATTTTACCTCCAGCTTGGGCCGCTTTTCCGGATCTACCATTGCTAAAAGCAGCTTATTTTTGGTAAATTTTTCGCAAAACTCATGCACAAACAATAGAGACCGAACACGAATGGGCGGTAATTGTAATGAGTTAATGATAATGAGCGCTGGACGAGTAATGGTAGTGGATCCACTGGATGATCGGATTCTTACCTCACTCATTTTTTTAGCAATTAGTTCTGTGAAAGGCATATCATTGTCACGTTGTAGCCTACGTAGTCGATTTTTTGAAGTAAATTTGTAATTACACTTGTGGGTAGAGTGTCGAAAGTGATTGACGCGCCGTTTCCATTTGTAAACGGCGCGTCATTTTGGACCAGTCGTTTTGCATTTGATGTGTCACGAATGGAAAATAACGGCGTGCCGTTTTCGAAGTTAAATGACACGTCGCCTCATTCTGCGGGATGGACCGCGTCGCGAGTGGTGGAGAGTGGTGGCGAGAGTGGAGCGAGCGAGTCACCTATTAGGCCACCTAATAAACGTTTGGAGGGAGCAATGTTGCTTACCCGTCGTGTCTAGTGCACGCCTTGCCTACAAGATCCCACCCAACAGCCCTCTTTAGACTGCTCCCGAGCATCACTGCTTTCCCCATCAGGGATTGCCTTTTGGATGTAATTACCGTACATCACAACTTTCCTTACAGTAACTTTCTCACCTAATAACGTAGGCCCTCTCCCCCTGCCACTCACCTATTAG
>LS488927.1:0-28489 GCA_900490705.1 Pristionchus arcanus | reverse complement strand
ACAAAATACAAAAAATCCAGTTTCGCGAACATCATAAATTTTGGCCCTGAAAATTAGCGATTTAAGTTTTTATTGATTACCAGTGGGTCGCTGTTACCCGATAATCTCCGCCTACGGAGGATGTTCTTTACTGATGTCGCAACATTTCACAATACCTAAAGCGCGTGCACGACATGTTTGGACTTGGTTACAATTTCGTGACCTGCCTACGTGACTGTTAGAATAACAAACACACACACATCTCTCCTTCATATATTGTAGATTATCCGTTACAAAGAATGCGGTTGTTCAATTTAAAGAACGTGTCCCACGAAAATCTGGCTAACTGAGATCTCGATGTGAGATGGTGGGTCGCTGTTACCCGATAACACTTTCGAAACTCCCAAGTCACCATTTTTCGTTTTAACTGAGTTATGATCAATTGGCTGCGTGCCAAGTGACCCTGAAAAGCAACGAGCGAGAGCGTGCGGAATGAGGAGAGCGTCTCTCTGATTCCTCACTTTGCATAGTTGCCCGCGCGGTTCGTGGGACGCCTTCTTTAATAAGCATTACATGAAGTGGTTTCGTGTGCACCATTCAGAGAAAAAACAGGAAATTCCAGTTTCGCGAACAGTTTGAAAAAAATTAGTGCACACAAGAAATTGGCATCCCGTAATTAATCGTGGCCTATATGATACATTTTATGAAACTTGCTTTATTTATTGATTTTTTGATTCATTTTATTAAGTAAATCACACGCGAAATTCCCTGGTGGGATATAAGAGACACGAAGAAAAATAGTTGCCCCGCCGAACTCGAGCCGCACGCACGAAACGACGCGTCAACTTGACCAATGCGGCTGTCACCGCACGACAGGAACCACCCCGTCGGGAGATGTGTCCATACTTGTTCAAGTTGATTTTTTTTGCAAATCTAACGATGTTTGGTGCCCGTTCGCCCAAGAATCGGACAAATCGGACAGGGTTCGGCACAGTAAAAAAATGTCGATTCTCTCAAACATTGCCAGATTGGGTTCTCGAGGGTGCTGCAGACGCTGGACATATTCATTTTTTATGTGGATGTCCTATTGGCTCCAGACGATGTCACGTCGAAATGCGTATTTTTTGTTATTTTTTGGTTTTTCTGTGATCAAAGATGCGCTAATTTTTAGAGATCTTGCAATCCGGGGTAGTTTTGGACGCTGAATACACCTGTACACTTCAATCTTTGCAAAAATTTTTTTTGATTGATTTGCAATATCGATATTTTGATTACGGCAAAACCGCGACTAATGAGTTACACCGTTGGAACCGCGCTGTCGAGATTAGTCGGGAGCCAAAATTTCAGCCAAATCGATACGTAGAGTTTTCTTGGAGCAGGCAAAACGTGAAGACAGAATGGCCTGAAATTGACGCTCCTTCCTTTGATCTACCCTCTTCCCAAGTGACCTCGTCCCTCTTCCCGTCTGCGCGCTCTCTTCTCACCACACTATCTCGCGTAGGAAGAGGATAGATCAAAGGAGGAAGCGTCGATTTCAGGCCATTCTGTCTTCACTTTTTGCCTGCTCCAAGAAAACTCTACGTATCGATTTGGCTGAAATTTTGGCTCCCGACTAATCTCGACAGCGCGGTTCCAACGGTGTAACTCATTAGTCGCGGTTTTGCCGTAATCAAAAAATCGATATTGCAAATCAATCAAAAATTTTTTTTGCAAAGATTGAAGTGTACAGGCGTATTCAGCGTCCAAAACTACCTCGGTTTACAAGATCACTAAAAATTAGCGCATCTTTGAACACAGAAAACCCAAAAAATAGCAAAAAAGACGCATTTCGACGTGACGTCGTCTGGAGCCAACAGGACATCCACGTAAACAATGAATATGTCCAGCGTCTTCAGCACCCTCGAGAACCCCATCTGGCAATGTTTGAGAGAATCGACATTTTTTTACTGTGCCGATCCTTGTCCGATTCTTAGGCGAACGGGCTCTTATTGTTAGCGTGATTCTTTATCACCGATTGTCCCATTGCAGCCGAAAACGGAATTTTAGAATGCTTTTGAAATTTCCTGTGGTCCTCCCTATTTAATTTACTTGAAAATTACAACAACTGACACGTTGATAAATATTGACCCAATGAAGTTCACGCTTCCTTGCACCACACCACGATGGGCGGGGTTTAAAGTTTTAGGTAATTACTATTGTGAGAAATTCTTACTAAGTGATAGTTGAATTTCCTTCAAATCTACTAGTGTGATTATGATTCTGCACTATCGATTACCCCATTTCCGCTGAAAACAGAATTTTAGGATAAATAATTAAAGGATAAATAATATAAATAATTTATCATAAATTTAAGAGACCTTCTCCATAAAAATTCACCATTTCGACCCCTCTTCCGGACATCCTCCAGGATATTCGAGTCAGACCTCCATACTGCGGTCACAGGAGAGGGTCCACCCCTTGTTTACAAAACCACTGCAATTGGCCTCCCTAGCTTCTAACGCGGCGCGCCGCATGCGCGAAAAGGTCGAAAAATGGCCAAAAACGCGTTTTTCATATCTCGACTACCGAACAAGCTAGACTCAAAATTCTTTTTGTGTTACACTGGTGACCTCCTAATTACAAAATTTCAACAAAAAAATTTGATCAGCTTCTGTACATAAGGGCTGAATTCGACATCATGGACCACATTTTTGAGAATATCACGCCGCAGAGGAATTTCCGGAAGGTGCCCCATAGTACAAATTGTGATTCTATTGACCATGAGTAAGTACCCCCACAATTGGAAGAAATCGATTTTACTCCTAGGCTAGATGTTGTTTCCTGAACCTTGACCACTACCAAAGACCAAAGATCAAAAGTTTAGCTTGGACCTTCAATTCACCTCTGTTGGAAGTATCAGCACTCATGGGTACTATTTCCCACAACATTGGAAAGTTGAAGTCATTCATTGATTTTATAAGAATGTTTCTCTCTCGCCGACACCATGACCCGGGGGTCATGGGTGTAAGGTCAGAGGTGCGACCATGAACCCGGGGTCATGGTCCAAAATTTCATTTTTTGGGTCAGTCAAGTGAGGTACCCTATTGTATACTACAGTACTTCACTTGATACCGTAACCCCAAATTCCTGGTCCCAGCGCGTCAAGAACTGATATATTCCGCAAAATGCATTAGGCCTTGTACCCCCGATATTCGGTTCCCGAGGTGGTGTTTTTGGCCATTCTACCAACAAAAATGATGGATTAGATAGCTAATATGTTTACTCAAAAGGATTCTCACTTTTAAGTCTTAAAAGAGCAGGTAATTTTATCTTAGTCGCCGAAAATAGAGACTCATAGGCATAAAAAGACTTTTTGAAAAATAAATCAGTTCTTGACGCGCTGGGACCAGGAATATGGGGTTACGGTATCAAGTGAAGTACTGTAGTATACAATAGGGTACCTCACTTGACTGACCCAAAAAATGAAATTTTGGACCATGACCCCGGGTTCATGGTCGCACCTCTGACCTTACACCCATGACCCCCGGGTCATGGTGTCGGCGAGAGAGAAACATTCTTATAAAATCAATGAATGACTTCAACTTTCCAATGTTGTGGGAAATAGTACCCATGAGTGCTGATACTTCCAACAGAGGTGAATTGAAGGTCCAAGCTAAACTTTTGATCTTTGGTCTTTGGTAGTGGTCAAGGTTCAGGATACAACATCTAGCCTAGGAGTAAAATCGATTTCTTCCAATTGTGGGGGTACTTACTCATGGTCAATAGAACCACAATTTGTACTATGGGGCCCCTTCCGTAAATTCCTCTGCGGCTCGATATTCTCAAAAATGTGGTCCATGATGTCGAACTCAGCCCTTATGTACAGAAGCTGATCAAATTTTTTTGTTGGAATTTTGTAGTTAGGAGGTCACCAGTGTAACACAAAAAGAATTTTGAGTCTAGCTTGTTCGGTAGTCGAGATATGAAAAACGTGTTTTTGACCATTTTTCGACCTTTTCGCGCATGCGGCGCGCCGCGTTAGAAGCTAGGGAGGCCAATTGCTGTGGTTTTGTAAACAAGGGGTGGACCCTCTCCTGTGATCGCAGTATGGAGGTCTGACTCGAATATCCTGGAGGATGTCCGATCCATGGTGAATTTTTATGGAGAAGGTCTCTTAATAATTGACTGTGAGAGATTCCGCATGATCAATGTATAATTTTAGCCGCGTCTTTTTTGTTTGCTTGGAAAAGGCAAAGAAGCTCTAATAGAAAACGTTTAAGTGTGGATCTAAATCCCCCTCGTTTGTATGCTTATAATTGCAGTTTTCGCACACGATTTCATTGTTTTTGTGTTTATTGTCTCCCCACTTCCAACCCCCGTTTTTTGAAACTTGAGTACAGGTTCAGTCCCTCGCTTTCCGCGTGTTTTTATTTGAAGAATAAGAATAAGATTGTTTATAATAATAGTCCCGATTGTTTTGACACCCTAAAAGATGCATCACGCTCGAGTGTACAGCAAACACAGAAATTTCACACAGTTATTTATTTTGGCTACTATATTGTTTCTCTAGTGGAACAAAATGCCGTACTAGGGTTGGCTTGGCAAACAAGAATTTCAAGAACTTGAAAATATATAATTCAATTATCTTTTCTTGCTAAGAATAGTGAATTGATTTTCAAGAATTCGAAATTTCTTGAAATTCATTTCAGTATTTTTGAATCCAAAAAATCACACCGCTCGTATTAGTGCTTGTTCGTAGGGTACTATGAAAAGCCTTCTTCTGAAAAATAATGATATTCCTAGCATATTTTTGATATTCTTGATATTTCTTGGTTGAATTTCAAGAAAAATTCAAGAAATCTATTTCTTACCAATATCATTCGTCGTCATTCGATTCTTGAAAAGCGGTTTTTTATTGACAAGCCAACTCTAGATAGAGTGCACCCTCTCATTCCTCACTTTGCATAGTCACTAGGGTTGACGAAACGAAAACGAAATTCAACAATTTCGAATTAGAAGGGAGATTTGACTCGATTTTCGAAACGCCAGACACGCAAATGAGTCGCGTTTCGAAAAGAGAATCGAACAAAGGCCGGTGTCGTATCGATTTCGTATCGAATTCATTGTTCGATTCGGAAATTGAAAGACCGGTGACCGAGGGAATTCTGCCGAGTATGGTCTAATTGGAATATGTTTCACTAGTCTCTGGGAGGTTTCTGGGCACAGCGTGTCAGAGTGGATGAGAAACTTCATTTGCGTGGCCCAACGCAATCACTCATTTTCCTCCTTCTCGATTGACCTGCGCGGCCGAGAGGGAGAAAATGAAGGAAACCTAGATCGAATGGAATATTTTCACTTGATAGACCTATATTTATTTTGAGAAACATATTTCAAACATGGCAAATTCAGCAAAGAAAGGCGCTCTATATATCGATATTTTGTGAAACACAACTGTGAACCGTATGCGAAAATTATAAACTTTTTCACTTTTTGGAAAACTGCGCCGATACTTTTTCACCCTTCAACCTTCACGAAACCCCCACACCCGCATTATTTTTGAGATCCTTGCCGAATTATCTAGAGATTGACCGGCGCTGATTTTTGATATTTGTTCAAATATGAAAATTATGCAAATTTTCCGAAGTTTTTCGCGATTCACTCGAATGTTAGGACGAAAATCGAAAATCAACGCCGGTCAATCTCTAGATAATTCGGCAAGGGTCTCAAAAATAATGCGGGTGTGGGGGTTTCCTTCAGTTTCAAGGGTAGATGCATGTCTTCGCAGATCTCAAAAAGTGATAAATTTTAAATAAATTAGCTCTGCTGGTTTTGTAGCTTTCCGATTGACTCAGAAACAAGGTTACGTGTTATGACACAATCACTGAAGAGATTCACTATCACAGATAGTATCTTTTGCAGCTTTATAACATGAAAATCGAGCGAAAACTTCTGATATTTTACTCATTTCACGCCGCTCATTCCTCGATGAAATGAGCGAGAATGGCTCGGCGCATTAGAATACGTGGGCCGCATTGAACAAAGGAGTTCATCCATTCTGACACGCTGTGCTGGGGGAAGAGGATATCAATTTGCATACGTTTCGAAATGAGACTCATTTTGAATGAATTTCGACAGTGATTTCGTAATTTCGAACTTTCAACCCTATTAGTCACCCGCGCGGTTTGTGGGACGCCTTCTTTAAATGTTCAATATGTGGAAGTAATAGTAAAAAATGGAAAATTTGATCGTTGTGATTTTGCACAATCAAATTGAAGAAGTGCGACTCAATAGTTTCTTACATAGTATCATTTACAAGTCTCTATGAATCTCTAAGAAATGAATCAATTCATGCCAACCAACCACGATATATGGAAACTAATGTTTCGAGCGCCGGATTATGAGAAAGATTTGACGACGAGGTTCTGTGTTTCACAGATGGTATAGATATGAAAGATGGATACGGTATAGATTTCCGTAGGCCATATTTACTTGGTCTCATCGTTGCCTGCGTTTCAGGGTCACTTGGAACGCAGCCAACTGCTCATAACACAGTTCAAACGAAAATGGAAAACATGGGAGTTTCGAAAATGTTATCGGGTAGCCACGACCCGCAACTGCACATAGAGAGCTCAGTTAGCCAGATATTCGTGGGACACCTTCTTTAATGGTCAATGACGGAAATCTCGATTATATTTGTCACTTATTGACTGAACTGTCTACCGCTCCACATTCTAACTACAGAAAACACAAATAAATATATTCAAAAACCATCGTAATTGACTCGATGACACGAGTTGCCAAGAGACCGCAGTCTCCTCTCATTTTCTTAAAGAAGGAGTGGGCTCAATTATCATAGGCGAGCGGCGCACACCTATTTGCATGCGCCGTCTCTTCATTGCCCTTCATTCTCTCTCTCTCGTTGCCTGCACGATCAGGGGAGCTTGGCACCTAGCCAATCGTCCATATCTCAGTTCAAACGAAAATTGAAAACATGGGAGTTTTGAAAGTGTTATAGGGTGCTCTTGCCACATTATCTGGCATAGAGAACTCACTTAGCCAGATATTCGTGCCCCTGTCCCTTTAACTCTGAAAACCCCGTATCCGCACTGACCACACCACGCATTTCAATCAAAAATACTAGGGTTCACTTTTTCAGGCGTTTCCACCTTTTCAGATGGCTTTTGTTTTCAAGTGGCCTGATAATAGGGCTTTACTGGGACTTCATAACTAGGGTTGGCTTGGCAAACAAGAATTTCAAGAACTTGAAAATATATAATTCAATTATCTTTTCTTGCTAAGAATAGTGAATTGATTTTCAAGAATTCGAAATTTCTTGAAATTCATTTCAGTATTTTTGAATCCAAAAAATCACACCGCTCGTATTAGTGCTTGTTCGTAGGGTACTATGAAAAGCCTTCTTCTGAAAAATAATGATATTCCTAGCATATTTTTGATATTCTTGATATTTCTTGGTTGAATTTCAAGAAAAATTCAAGAAATCTATTTCTTACCAATATCATTCGTCGTCATTCGATTCTTGAAAAGCGGTTTTTTATTGACAAGCCAACTCTATTCATAACTCGAATTTGACTAATATTTTTTAGAGAGTACCAAAATAATACCCTCTAAAAATTTTGAACAGCGCAGAATGATCTGAAATGACTGAAATGATTTTTGGAACTTTCAGGTGTTTCAGGCGCCTACCTAAAAAAGTGAACCCTAAAAATAACCTCTTTTCAACGATTTTTATATACATTAAATTTCGTAGTTCTATATTAAATTCCTTAATTATAAAGAATACATATATTTAAATTAAAAATAGAATGAAACAAAAAATAATAATTGAAAGGTCAGAATTTCGGCAAAATATATAGTACGGTAACTGGAAAAAAAACAGGACGGGATCTAGAATCTAGTATTTATGTCGGCAGTTTTTCCATGGTTGTTGGAAAATCTTCCGTTTTCTTCCCGACTTTTCGTGATTCAAATTGTCTGTATCTATATATATATTCGGACCAAATTTGAGGGCGATGCACGGCGCTAGCGCTCTACTACGCGTGGCTGCCACATCTTCGATCAGAAAATTCACAACTAAAAGGTTCAATTTTATTTTGGACTCTTCGTAGACTTAATTTCAGCAATGGTTTAATGGGGCCGGCAGTTAAGCTTCTATTCTATCATTACGGGCTCTCACAGAAGGATGTGAATCCGACTGGACCTAAGAATAATGTACTCAAAAGGTATGCTATTTCTCATAAACGCGGGAAAACAAAAAAACTCAGTGATGTGATGCGTATAATTGAAGCAAGACATTTAAAGCCTATGAAGAAATGTGCAAAAGATGCGGGTGAGGGGATTTCAAGCAGAACTACTCCGCCTAAGGGGAGCGAACGATTAATTGGAGGCTACATTGACATCCCTCTCACTAATATGAGAAATTGCCTTGCGAAGAGATTTTCTCAATCGAAGGTACTGTTGCAAGATTAGGTAAATGCACTGATTAATCACTCTGATTATACAGAAGAATATTCCTCACGAGTACATGACTGCATCCGTGGTTTTGGACGAAGTATCAAACTTTCGCTGTCTGTTGAAAGACGATGAAATCTCTATAAACGATATCATCATCAAGGCTGTAGGAGAGTCCCTTCGAGTAAGTTCCATTGTGCCTCTTTGCCTTGCGGCACATCGAATTTCTTTTTCGGTAGATGTTCGATAAGTTATTGAGTTCCGACGTTTTCGTCGTCCAGTTTTCTTGCATTTTCAGTAATTATGCTTAAACCGAGTATAAATTACTAATGCGTGTCTTTCAGGCCGTTCCTGAAATAAATGTGACTTGGGAACGTGATTCGGTGGTAAGCCATGACTCAGTGAATGTATCTGTAGCCGTAGCCACTCCCATTGTACTTGTCACGCCCATCGTTTTTAATGCAGATACTAAAGGAGTTCTCGAGATAAGTCAGGTATTATACAAATGGATATACTGATCAGAAATCTAAGTAGACTATGAGAGAACTGACAACCAAGGCAAAGGCAAATCGATTGGATCCCAACGAATTACAAGGAGGAACATTCACGTTAGTTTTTTGTTTAATGTTGCTGTTCTAAAAATTAAAGGGGAATAAAAAAAAAGAATATAAACAAACTCTCTATAAGAGGGTAGGAATAGAGGAACTTTAGGAGAAAATGGCTCCTGGATTTAGGGTGAGGGTTTTTTTTACCCTGGCTCGGGGACCCCCCCTATCCTTGTTGCCTGACAACGGATTCCGATTCCTCACAGTCCATATGGGGAATTCGAAATTCAAAAGTTTGCTTCTGTGAAAATTTCTGTTTTTGAGTCATCTTTCTTCCCCATTTCTCTTATTCGAATGGCGAAACATTTTGAGTAACCTATTTCCACCGACTTGGAAATGGAGACGACCAAAGAATGACTTCTATACTGAGTGAAACATAGTTGAGTTCAATTGCATTTTGCCCAAAGGAGACTGTGTTCAGCTCTTTACGGCTACTTACTCACCTTAGAGTTAAGATTTCGATTTCAAATTTACTTATAGAAGCTCAAACTGATCGAAAGTGGTCAAAATCGACTGTTTTGCGCATGCCATGGATGCTTTCTCTCGAACGAGATAAGATAGCGATTCCGGATTTTCACAGACCGTTCGGCAAACCCCTTACCCACATTTCCTTGTTTTTCGATTTTCAAATTTCGACCTAGTTCAGGAGTAGCACGCGAAAACTGCTAAAAACTCTCATTTCACACCGCGCTTCTCTCTCGCTCGGCGCAAAATGACACGACGGCGCTGTGCCACGCAAATGAGCTTTTTTTCGCCTCTTTGACTTGGTGTGCGCATTATTTATGATGGTAAAATCTATTTTAAATAAAAATTGAGAAACCGCATGCTGTTAAAACGATTTCCAGACGATAAAAAGTGTTTTCATCATATTTCATGATCAGAGTAAAACATGTTTGCTACAGTGATATTTTTTATTTTTTTTTCTCACTTTTCATTGCATTGAATCTTAACTTGATAATATGTGTAAAATCGAAGAACCACATTCTATGGTATTCTCAAGCAACATCGACAACTAAAATAACGTCGATATTTGAATTCGCGGCTGGTAAAAGCAGAATGTCTGTCACAGGAAATTCGCCGGTCGATTTAATGAACTTTCCAGCTTGGTCCTCCCTAGATATCGCCGTCTAGCCAAAACTCATACTGCGGCTTGTAGCCCAATGGTTACTCTTTTGCCTACCTTCAGCACCCGCTGGTTCGATTCCCGCCGAGTGCATATTCACTGTTGCTGCGATTTTCGACTGAAAAGCTATTGAAATCAATTCAAAAGTGCAGTACTGCAAATCGTGTCTGGACAATCAATGAAACTTCAAAAATCCGTAGTCAGCTTCGGAGGCATTTCTAACACTTCAGATAAAGTAATCTTTGATCGGGTGCGATATGCAATATCCCTGTAATATCTGTTACTCCACAGGCTCAGCTTATGTGCGAAAATATTCATGCCCCTCCCCCTTTAATATTTTTTTATCAGCATTACAAACTTGGGGATGTTCGGTTCGGTGACTGACTTCACTGCAATCATCAACGAGCCCCAAGCTGCAATTCTTACTGTGGGATCTCCCATGTACGAGATAAACGACCGGAATAAAACTGAGAGCAGGTAGCATCTTTTCAATTTTGTAATGATGAGCAATTGACTGCAGATGTATTCTAACTCTGTGCTACGATGCTCGTGCCATTTCATTCTATTCTGCTCGCAATTTCATCACACATCTCTCTCAATCTCTAAACCGACCCCTTTTCACTTCGTTTGCCTCCGACTCGATAAATGACCATGAGGTCATAATATGCTAACCTTCTTTAGATGACATTGATGAGGAGAATCTTCTTGAGTACTATAGACGCTGAGAATCAATTTTCTCTGAATTGTATATTTGTAATGATTGATAGACGTGTTGATAAATTTATAGCACACTCATATCTTTTGCGGAGTTTTCTGACTCGGTTAATAAACTTATCTATAACATCACTCTAGTTATGAGCGACACTGCAGAAGCCCAGAATGGGTCTAAGATAACTTAGCCTAAAATCGCTCAGTTCTGCAGTAGTCCCGAAAAGCATGCCACATTTTGTGACCCGCTATTACCTAAGTATTTGATCTCTGCTAATGACTGTCCAGCACTAGCGGCTGTGGAACTTATCCCGTGAATGTGGGCGGCAATATTATGACTGAGCCCCTTTTAGTTTAGGATTGGCTAAACCGCATCGATATATTGAACCCGCTCCGGGAAGAAGAGGGTAGCGGCCCGCTATAGCTTCCCACACTGGGTCGGTATTATAAAGCCCTAATTTTGGCAGGTAATATCTCTGATCTGGCGCACTTTGGAAAAAATAGTTCAAAAAGTAACCCCAGCTACTTTTGCATGCTCTCTGAGCCGGCTACAAGCCATGGAAGTGCTTGTGAACTCTCAAGGACTCTCAAGGATGATTTTTTTCAAAATTTAGGTAACGGTGCTGCTAATTTTTGAATATGCTATGCACAGTTGAAAAGGGTAATTTCGGCCTCCAAAAAATCGCATGGTATGAGCTATTTTTGGGTGAATAATCAAAAATTCCAATGGTATGAGCCATTTTGGGTCAAAAATCAAAATGTCAATGGTACGAGACCCCAGGGTACGCCTTTTTACCATCAGGGAATACAAAGCGCAGGGATTTTCCATGAGGAAACTCATGCTAACAATCGCGATCGATCATTCATTCCCAACTAATTGAGTTTCAAACCGATACCGAACCTGCAACCCTACCAACTAGTTAACTACCGTGGTTGACCAGTACCTTTACCACTGGTTTGAATACTCCCTTACCAATGGTCAGGGTACTGGTATACCAGTGGAAACCAGAGCAAATGAGTAGATGGGCCGAATCGTTCATGCAACACCAAACGACTTGTCGTGAAACGCAGAATATAATCGATAATCAATTGCATCATCACTATGCTACATAGTGTAAAGATGATGCAATATCCCTTTATGATTTAGATGTATCTACTAGCTGGCTTTTCTAACATAATGAAGACCGGAGTGCGAAAAGTTCACTTCCTTGATGGATTGACTATGTACAAAAGAGGAATTGAGAAGATTGAAAAGGGATACTTTGATAATAAGGTTATTTGGATTGAGATGTATCTAAAAGAAAAACCATTTACAGACTCTGCTTATTTACTTTTCCTCCAGTTGGTGTCCTTCGTGCAAGTTATTTACTCCCAAACTTAAGGTGAATTGGTAAATACGATCCGTCATGTAACATATTCTTCTGAAAATCCTTTGTTTTTTTTACAATGATTGTGCTTTGAATCAGGTATGAAAGCTCTTCTACATTCTTGAAATATTTCAATCTGATATAAAGACAATCATACTGAGTGTTATTTGCTTCCAGAAAGTATACGAAGAAGCTAATAGAGAAAAGGATATATTGGAAGTTCTCTGGGTGAGCAGAGATCGATCTGATGATCAACTCCACAAGTAAAGATTACAATTGGAATGTACGCAACTTAAGATCTTTCCTTCCAGATACTACAATTCCAAACTGCCTCCTTTTGTATATTTCCCCTTTGGATCTCCACAGATTGCGTAAGTGTCATTCTGTTCTCTCTGGGGATCAATCACAATATCTATTTTACGACTATATCACCTCTAGGCATGTCCTAACATCCTTCAAAGTCCCATTGTAAAAGAATTAATTTCGGAGCTCCCTACACCGGGTCGGTGTCTAAAGCCCCAATTGGCCAACGTTGGCAGGTATTATCTCGGTTCTGGCGCATTTTAGAGAAAAAATGGTTCAAAGAGTAACCCCAGCTACTTTTGCATGCTCTATCGATCTGAGCCGGCTAGAAGTTATGAAAGTGCTTGTGAACGGTGCTACTCTCAAGGATGAATATTTCCAAAATTTAGTTAACTGTACGGCTGAATTTTTGATATGTTATGCAATTCGATGAGACCTTTCGAATCAGTGGTTTACGGAAAATATAGATTCATGGAACAGTATCATTTACCCCCACGAATTATCTGAGATGGTTTGAAGAATGTTTTCATCTGCGGAAAAAAGAAAAGTTCAATCATTTCGCATCGAGCACAGTGAAGCACAGCGTGTCAAAATGGACAAGCTCCATTGTTCGTCGCGGCCCTCGTATTGTAATGAGGAGAGGGGAGGGAAAATCATTTCGAGTCATCGCGCGGTAGTTCTCCCTTCACGTGACTTCGAGGAATGATTTCGTGTAACTCAGCTCAAAATCATCGAATCGGTATCAAACAAAAGGCATTCGATGGGAAATATGTGCCTACATTATCCATGTAAAGCACGAATCTTTTCTGGAACTCATCTCTGTGATAAGGACGTTTTCATGAAAAAGGTGAAAATTAGAACATTTTGCAAAAATTAAAATTTCTCGAAAACAGAAGCGAATTTCGAAATTCGAAAACGATCGATAGAGCATGCAAAAGCAGCTGGGATTACATTTAGAGCTATTTACTATATCTAAAAAACACTAGAACCGAGATATTTCCCGCCAAATATATCTTTTAAAAAAATATCATTTCCAAAGTTTCGAAAAATCTAACCCCAGAATGCAAGGTTCCTTAAAACAGTTCTTTAAAACAGTATAGTCGTTAGAATGGTACTTTATATTCGTATAATTAACGTATAATTAACGTCACTGTCTCTAACGGCTTTTTTTACCATGACAAAGTAATTTTTGTTTTGTTTTTTTCATAGCGAATCAAGAAATTGCTACTGGTTTGGATTTAATGTTATTCAACTACTACTGTTTTCGTAAGGATGCTTAGTGAATGCACTTCACGCAGGAGCTTCAGATTTTTTTAAAAGAGTATCTATTTTGGGCATATGCAAAAATAATGGATTTTTGTTCTTAGAATCAGCATTCATTTGGCTCATAATATCAAATTTCCAAAGGAGATAAATTGTGGGAATGTGCCCTTTTTTGAAAAGTTAAAGTTTGGAATTATTTCACATTTTATCGTTGCTTTGTTTTTTCGGAAACGGAAAGTGCGAAGGCTACGAAAATGTGGGTTCTTACAAAACTTTTGATGCCCTATCGAAATAAATAAACCATGATTGGGTAAAACGAATATAATTTTTTTATGCTAAAGACCAAAGACCTGATTTTGGGTCAAATTTTTGGCTGAAGTTTATCCCACCTCTAACCAGTAAGTATAAACTCTAGGAAACAATTTTAAATACGAGAATGTTCAGCGAGTTCCTCTCTCAATACGAAATTGCTACAATTCCTGCGATTCTCCTGGTTGATTCAACTGGATCAGTAATGTCCGATACTCTTCGGATTCAAATCGAAAATTGTGAGACTGGAGATGTAAGCAAATTGTTGTCTAAGTGGAATAATGTTTCCAATGATTGATCCGTTTTTATCTCTCTCTACATTATATGAGATGTTTGGCATTAGTTACACTTCGGTATCCAAATTGTATAATTACAATGGTTGTCTTTATCTGTTCATTTTTATGATAATACAATAATTTAATTGCACTGTCGCTTTTTTGAGCACAAACGTGAGATTTGAATGAGACTAGAAGGAAAACACCATTTCATTGGGAGACTAGAAGGAAAGCACCATTTCATTGGGAGGAGGTTTGTCAATCACCGGCATAAAAAACGTAAACATGTGTAGGGAACCCGATTATGGAATGTTATCAACAATGTTGGCCACTTGCGGTCGTCCACTCAAACGAAGAGCATGCGATAGATGACATGGATCTTCCCTTCGTGCTTCCCAGAGTGTGAGCAGTGCGCTAGTAGGAGAAGACAATGTTCGGCCAAAGTGGACAAATGACGATACACCAAGGGAATGAGCAAGGGACTTCCAATCTCGTTCGGAAGGAGGATCCAGAAGAGATACGATTCTCTCTTTGACTGCATATGGAATGCGGAAGTCAAGGGAGACTTGTGATTCTTCCTGCAACGATAAATATATCTACACTGTAAAACTTTTTAAATGTAATCTCTCACTGTCGTTACTAGTTGATCATAATGATGGTCGAGTGATACGGACAGGATGAGTGGGTTTGAGAAAGAAGATCCTTTCTGGAATAGTCAGCATGGTCATCCATCAAACAATGTGACATACCTGAAGTAGAACAAGTTGAGCATTGAACCTCCATTCCGTCTCAACATCAATCGAATCAATTTCGAACGAATACGACGATTGAGTAGATAAATCCATTTCCTGAAAAAATTTAGTCGGATAAATACCTTATCTCTATCTCTCTTATTCACCTTATAATAGTGAGTGGATGAGAAAGAAGGCGATAAATCTTCTAAACAGATGCATATCGGACCTCCGTCCATTGCCACTATCATTATCGATTCTATTAACAATTGTTCATTATCTTGGCCATCTCTTTTTCCTGATCCCGCCCGTACAATATTCACTCTGAATTCGTCCTAATTACTGAGTACATGATTATGGAGGGGTGGGGTACCTCAAGGAAATTGAATCTCCCCTATCAACTTGAGCGAATACTGTTACTCTCATTCGGAGCATCGGATTCAACTTCTTCGGTCGAGCACACAAGAGAAATCTGCGGAGAGTTGCAAAATTTCCAAATGATAGTTTACTATTTAATAAAAAAACGTTCCCATCTAAATTGGTAGCTTTGTAATATTGTGTCCCATTCAAAAAAACTCATAGGGTGTGAAAAAAACATTTGTGGATATTGTCGTAAACTGTCATTAGACAAATTTAACAGAAATATCTCCGGCACTAGCGTTCCTGTGTTCCTAATATGGTGGACATACGGAATTTAATATTATCTGTTTCCTTTCTTGTGTGGAGGAGGAGAGGAGAGGCGCCTCTCCATCCCCCTCTCTTTCAAATCTGGCTGGCGGTGTGAAATAATTATGAGGTTATAGTTGAAATCCATACATTGAATTCATTGAATTAGCATCTCTGTCCCGGAAATGTCTCACTTGGGGAACCCTAGTTCCTAATCGTTTCCTAGAGGAGCTTGCAGTACTCACTGAGAAAGTGAGAATTTGAGAAATAAATGATGATGTTTTCCCTTCCAAAATAAGAGCAAAACGTGGTCTTACACGGAAGAATACCGTACAAGCACATAAAGCAACAAAGCGAATCAATTTTCTCTTCTATCGGACCCGTCCGTGTAAACAATATGAGGTAATGGGAGTCACCATATTCCATTTGTTAAGTGTACTTTTGTAAAAAAAAGTCAGCCGTGGACACACAACATTTTCGCTTTCCTTTCCCCATTCCTCAAAGCTCATCGAGCGTGCGCTGCGTAATAAGGAATGAGAATGTGAGAGAGTGATAATTATGATATTTAGGTTGATAATCTTTCAAAAATTCATGGTCTTTGATCTTAAGTACCGAACCAATCATCAATTTACTTACCAAAAGACAATTATAATAATATTAGCACCTCAAACTGAACCAAAACTGCACTTTTCGCACGTTACAACTTTTACTCTTAAAGAAGGCGTTAACTCCAAATTCGGAGAGGCTCTTCCCCTGTGCGATCAGGGGGAAGTACGGTGGGCCGAGCCTCGAGAAAGGAAGAGGGTGAGAGTGACAGACGCGAGAGTTTTTCACTCCTCTCCCATTCCCTTCCCTTCTCCGCTGCGTCTTGATTTCGCCTGTGCCCTGTAGAAACTTTGCGCGAGTGTAACTCGGTTCAAAGTTGATCTTGAGAGTTTTAATTTTCGAATTCGGAAAGAGGTTTACGGATACTATTGGCCTATGACGTAAGATTATGCCCGAAAATATTGAGCTCACGCCTTCTTTAAGGACTTTGTCTGACTCTTACAGAAACAGGCTCATTTAAAGATATACAGCATGTATTTTGTCGATTTTGTCATCTGTCAATTTGTCTAAAAGCGATTTTTTTGTATAATGCTTATTATGAGATGAGACGAGGTTGGTAAAATAGACTCACTTTCCAGAATGAGGAATTGCACAGTGAATGACAGATGAATTATTGGAATCAAAATGAGTAAATATCGGTGATGTAGAATCAGTATCACTGCAAAGACCACTTTACCAACCTGTATGTATAATTTTGAAGAAGGAACATAAAATTGGAACGGTGCAAATTCTGAACATTTCCTTGAAATTATACCAAGAAATTTCAATTTCACGAATATCAAGAATAAGCAAGATTAAAATTTTTTTTTGCGGGATGACAGGAGACCATTATGCTGAGACGAGCGAGCGCCCAAACTCCCCAGAACCCGTTATCGGCATCTGACCTCTCCCCAGAACCCGTTATCGGCATCTGACCTCTCCCCAGAACCCGTTATCGGCATCTGACCTCTCCCCAGAACCCGTTATCGGCATCTGACCTCTCCCCAGAACCCGTTATCGGCATCTGACCTCTCCCCACAACTCGTTATCGGCAGCTGACCTCTCGATTTCGTATCGATGCCATCCGTAATTAGTATTCGAATAAAGATATATATTCCATTGATCAATTGATTGTAGACAATGTGTGAATGAGAGAATGAAAGGGAATCGAGGAATACTCGGGGGCGAACAAGTCATTGAAATTGCACATGATACTGGTATTTCATATTCTGAAATAAAAATAATAATAATTATTAATTGCTTGAGAGTCTTACCATCCCTCATCGGTAGATCATCATCTGGACTTTGAGTTGATAAAATTATTATAGTGGGAGAATGAAGAGATTCTTCGCCGATTAGTAGATGTGTTCCATTGTTGTGAATCTACAATAAAGAAAAACACCAATCAGCGACTTCTTTCTTTCATTTGAGATGAATACAAAAAGTTGTAGTATGTCTCAGCTTGAAATGTTCAGTTTTGGATACACGGCAGCCTGCTGCAGCTTTCAATGGATAATGGATTAAGCTATGCGTTACCTACGTAATCACCATAAAATTATTCTGGTCCGGGTATCAAACTTTCATAATATCTATTAGTATTTTGGAGAGAAAAAAGTGCAAAAGTGATATAGACGTGCTGTCGTCTGCAGCCAAAGGGGGACCGACGACAAAAGTCAATATGCCCACGTACTTCAGCATCCTCGAAAACCCCAACACTCAAAGTTAGGGAATATGGACATTTTTTTGACTGTGCTGACGCTTGTCTGATTCTTTCGCGTACTGCCTCCTATATACGAAGTTCATTTGTTTGGAATACCGGGTGATATGAAAGTGGGTGATGAACGATACCATAGACGTAATATATATATATATATATGGATTAAATACGTTTCTATGGGAATGTATATTAATATAACATACACTGAGCCTGCCTCCCTCTCTGTCTACTCTTGCCGGAAGGACACCTTCTCCTTCATATACATCCCCTCTCACACATTCGTATACTGTAGCATAGGTGTCCTCCTGAATATATGAAATTTGATTCTTGAATAGAAATATAAAATGACTTGAGTGACAGAAGAATTAGTGGTAATAAAGGCCTTTCTAGCAGAGGAAGTAGTTGAACATCCGTCTAGAAGAGCCTGTCTTGATTCGCCTCCTCGAGAGATACTGTATCCTCCTCCACTCTACAACACACCTCACTAACTCTCTTAATTTATCATCCATTTTTCTAACCTCATATCGTGCATATCCATTCTTATTCGACATCGTGATCATGGAAGGAAGAGGAGATTGAATAAAGGGAGCCCCCTCTATTAATCCACTTTTGTACGCTGCAATCCACCATTCTTCATAAAATACTTACTAATTAATTCCTAATCTAAACGTCGCATTTCCTAAGAAATTAGTAATACACTATTAAAGAAGGATAGACATGAAACAAAATTGGAGGGTCCTAGCACGAAGACTCTTACTTAAAGGTGGATAGGCATCAATATTTTCGTACACGAACCGGCAGCGTGGGGGTGATAGAAAATAACTACCCGAAGTGCTGGAAATGCCTCTGAACCTCGCTACGGAATTTTAAATTTCCGGGATTACTCAGTTTATAATTGGAAACTCGTATTGATTTAATCCGATTAAAGGTCGAAAAAAGGCCGATTCTCACATCAATAGTGAAGATGTGTTCGGTCGGAGCGACCATAATGTTTAGTGAGCCGAATGACTCATTACGAGTGCTGATTACGATAGGGCTAGGATGAAGAATCTTCGTGTAGGACCCACCAACTTGGTTTCGTGTCTATCCTTGTTTTAAATAGTTTTATGGCATTTTTTGAAAAAAAAAATGAAAAATACATGCATATCCAATCGCCATAAAATACTGGTTGGGGAAAACTTTAATCGCCCTCGCCCGCTTTCTAATCAGCCTTTCTATTTGGCGCCTTCTCCTCTTTCACGACCTCTCCTTGCACCCATCGAATTAAGTGATCCTTTCCTAGTAATATCATATACCATTTTTGAGCCCGATATAAAGTGCAAAGAAAAAAGTGCAACGGAGGCTCGACGACAAAAACAAATATGCCCACCACCGTCTTCAGCATCCTCGATAACCCAAAAACTAGTGTTGTGATAATGAATGAACAATCCGAACAAATTCGGAATAAAATGATCGGCCATCTAATTTACATAGGCGTTCGAACTCCATTGTTGTTCGGGCGAACATACGATTCGGAATTGTTCGGAATTACAGTAATCGTCCGATCATTCCTCGCTCTCTCATTCTTTGACCATCGGGCGACGACTGATCAATGAATACGAGAGCGAAAAAAGAGGACGGATATTGGGTGGAATACCCCTCTCCCTTGTGCATTCACAATCATTTACATAAATTGCCAAAAAAAAACCCAAACAAATTGAACGTTCGTCCGAACACGAACAAGGGCGAACAAAATCTCATTCATTCCTCCTTCTCTGTTCGGCGATCGGTTTTGTTCGGATTCGCAACACTGCCCAAAACCAAAGAATCGATATATTTTTGATTGTTGTCTTATTCGTACGCGAACGGTCTCATATAAATGAGTCGTGTCGGAATGGATGAGGATAAAGAGGACATTTGCTAGGCACCGCAGAGTAAAAATTCAAACTCATTCTAAAATTCCTGTTTTGCTACTGTGGGGTGATAGACGATGCCGAATCATGATAGCACTTTCTATTCTATCACAAGACACTGTCAGAAGTCGCCCTATTCTATCACAAGACACTGTCAGAAGTCGCCCTATTCTATCACAAGACACTGTCAGAAGTCGCCCTATTCTATCACAAGACACTGTCAGAAGTCGCCCTATTCTATCACAAGACACTGTCAGAAGTCGCCCTATTCTATCACAAGACACTGTCAGAAGTCGCCCTATTCTATCACAAGACACTGTCAGAAGTCGCCCTATTCTATCACAAGACACTGTCAGAAGTCGCCCTATTCTATCACAAGACACTGTCAGAAGTCGCCCTATTCTATCACAAGACACTGTCAGAAGTCGCCCTATTCTATCACAAGACACTGTCAGAAGTCGCCCTATTCTATCACAAGACACTGTCAGAAGTCGCCCTATTCTATCACAAGACACTGTCAGAAGTCGCCCTATTCTATCACAAGACACTGTCAGAAGTCGCCCTATTCTATCACAAGACACTGTCAGAAGTCGCCCTATTCTATCACAAGACACTGTCAGAAGTCGCCCTATTCTATCACAAGACACTGTCAGAAGTCGCCCTATTCTATCACAAGACACTGTCAGAAGTCGCCCTATTCTATCACAAGACACTGTCAGAAGTCGCCCTATTCTATCACAAGACACTGTCAGAAGTCGCCCTATTCTATCACAAGACACTGTCAGAAGTCGCCCTATTCTATCACAAGACACTGTCAGAAGTCGCCCTATTCTATCACAAGACACTGTCAGAAGTCGCCCTATTCTATCACAAGACACTGTCAGAAGTCGCCCTATTCTATCACAAGACACTGTCAGAAGTCGCCCTATTCTATCACAAGACACTGTCAGAAGTCGCCCTATTCTATCACAAGACACTGTCAGAAGTCGCCCTATTCTATCACAAGACACTGTCAGAAGTCGCCCTATTCTATCACAAGACACTGTCAGAAGTCGCCCTATTCTATCACAAGACACTGTCAGAAGTCGCCCTATTCTATCACAAGACACTGTCAGAAGTCGCCCTATTCTATCACAAGACACTGTCAGAAGTCGCCCTATTCTATCACAAGACACTGTCAGAAGTCGCCCTATTCTATCACAAGACACTGTCAGAAGTCGCCCTATTCTATCACAAGACACTGTCAGAAGTCGCCCTATTCTATCACAAGACACTGTCAGAAGTCGCCCTATTCTATCACAAGACACTGTCAGAAGTCGCCCTATTCTATCACAAGACACTGTCAGAAGTCGCCCTATTCTATCACAAGACACTGTCAGAAGTCGCCCTATTCTATCACAAGACACTGTCAGAAGTCGCCCTATTCTATCACAAGACACTGTCAGAAGTCGCCCTATTCTATCACAAGACACTGTCAGAAGTCGCCCTATTCTATCACAAGACACTGTCAGAAGTCGCCCTATTCTATCACAAGACACTGTCAGAAGTCGCCCTATTCTATCACAAGACACTGTCAGAAGTCGCCCTATTCTATCACAAGACACTGTCAGAAGTCGCCCTATTCTATCACAAGACACTGTCAGAAGTCGCCCTATTCTATCACAAGACACTGTCAGAAGTCGCCCTATTCTATCACAAGACACTGTCAGAAGTCGCCCTATTCTATCACAAGACACTGTCAGAAGTCGCCCTATTCTTCACAAGACACTGTCAGAAGTCGCCAAGTCTAGAACGATTATATGTGGAAACGATGTGTTCTATCTAGAACACAGAATTTCCACAGAATTATTTGTGTCTCTGGGATATTTTCGTCAAAAAATGTGGGAAGGAGGCTTTCAAAGAGCCAATTGTGTTTTTTCCAAATTTTTGAGCAATGTTGCTCGACATAATGGACTAAGTAAGGGTTAAACAAGAGGACGCTGTCTCCCTCGTGATAATCTGCTTCCCGCGGGCTTCACTCCAGTTTCGTCCGTCAAATAAAATTTAATTTCTCTATACCCCCAAAAATTGTTTTAAAAAAATTGAACAAAAAAGTCATTTGTTGTCAAATTATTTTTCATAAACGTTGTTCTTAAAAAAAATCTTGAATATCTGCCCCATAAAATAAGCTGCTAAAAATAATTTAAAAATATATTGATATTGAGCGATTTAATTTAAAAATATATTGATATTGAGCGATTAAAAAAATTTTTACAGAAAAAATGTTTGAATTTTAAAAACAAGAAGTACCGGCAGACACGACTGAATGATAATGAGGTGGTGTTGGCTATATTGAAAGATGGAATAGATGGGAACTAACATGCGATATCTCCACAGTAGGATTGGGTCTTGATGGACTTTTGTCTGCAGAGAAGGAGAATACAAAGAGATAAGAGAATAGAGAGAAGAAGAGGAATAGCGAAGAGAGAGACGATTACCACTCCATCAGACAGAAACCATCGAGATGAACAAATTCTGGATTAAAGGAAGTCAAGAGAAAGAGAGAGAGAGATAAGACTGACCCAGTGGAACAAGACATAATGTCATCTGAATCTCCAATACAATGATTTCCTCCATTCATAGGATATGGATTGGAACATGTACGAGTTCTGTTTGTAGTACATTGGGAAGAGCAGATTGACCATCTGGTCCATTCACTCCATCCACCATCAATTGAACACGAAAGAGGACACAATGATGATTCCTGTTTCAATGAGATCATTATATTACGATAGAGAGAAGTTTCACCTCATTATTTCCTATACACGACATTCCTCCATTCAGAGGAGCAGGATTATTACACCATCGTCTGAATATTTATTAACACATTGCCCTAATTCCATTTTGGATATGTCACCTTCTCGATAAAGTCGGAATAACTTGATGTCCTCTCAATTTGATCATTTTATCTAATTGATTGCATTGAACATTGCAGTGACCATTCCATTCAGTCCATTCACTCCATCCTCCATCAACTGCAATTATTATATCCATTTATCGAGATCCCATCGAGATTTTCATACATATTCATTATCTATAATATACACACCACAATTTTCAACTTCTTTACTCTCTCAATGTCCTCTATACCACTATTTCACCCCCCACTTGATTCACTATTTCATTCCCCTAGAGTCCCCTTCTCTCTCGTTTACAATTTGATCCCTCTAGAGTCCCCTTCCATCCTCCTCTCCTCTGATAACAATCTTTCCATTCGAAAGACAAGCATTACTCACAACAGCCCACCATTAAATATCAATCTTCTTCTCTACTAACTCTTCCATTTTCGTTGTCCTATTCTCTCTCGTATTCCACCCATTTCTTCTATTCCCAAGTTTAAAAGGCCCCTGTCTCCTCTATCCCTCTGTGCGGCTCCAATTACACATTTATGTCGTAACTGCTTTACAAAAAGTGCCGAGTCAGAAGGGAATCCGGTGACATAATACATAGGGGAATTACATAGGAAGGAATAGAAGAAAGGCAGTTAAGAATCGTGAAGGACCAAGGAACAACAATCCCCCCCCATTCTCCTCCTCTCTACCGCAATCTATAATCTGAAATTAAGATTCCCCTCATCTTTCCCGCTAAGTGGTATGGGATTGGGAACAATATTTGTTGAGTATTTAATAACTCCCCTCCATCTCCCTTTCCCGTATCATGCCCTCTTTCCTTCTCTTCCTGTCTACAACTTCCGTATGTTGCACATATGGATGACTGGTATCTGATGGGTAGGAGGAGNCCCCCTCCCCCTAATCCCATTCAACATTCCGACAACCAGAAATGATAGACGAGGCTCATTCACTTACCGTACACATTAATGGAAGAAGGGGGAGTTGATCGAGATGCTGCTACATTAGTTGCAGTACATACATATGTGCCTCCATCTTGGATTCGAACGGAAGAAAAGAGAAGAGAACCGTCTGATCCCATTATACGGTAGTTATCAAGTGATATCACCTAGAAATACAGTATGAGCTAACAAGGGAATGGTAACTGGTCAGGTTGGAGACATGGAATGAGACCTACTGGACCCTATTATGGACCACTAGGGCTTTCGAAATCAGTTTTCAAAAAGTGCCCATTTTGATCTTTGGTCGAGAAAAATCGATAATAAGTTTTGACGATTTTCTACATGCCCAGATTTCGTGGCTCTTATTCAGTTCTCGGGATGCTTCGAATATGGCCGTGTAGCGCAGTCGGAAAGGTGCCCCGCTATCAGAAATTTTTGGTTGAGTTCGATACCCACCAAGCGCATTTTTCTTTTGCCCCTTTTTGGCAACATTTAAGAGGTACAGCTGTACTCAGTGAGTTGAAAATCTATTTGAAAACGGTTTTTGCTGAATGAACACAAGTCACATTTATCAGTTCCACAAAATATTCTGGAAAATATCACACCCTTCGCTGCTGTTCCACGTCGGTTAGGAAGGCCCGAAAAAATTTGGCAATAAACAATTTATTTCTCTGTCGACGTTTTTGAGTGTTCTATGTCAGTTTTCCGGGAACCTTCACAGATGTGGAACAGTAGCGAAGGGTGTGGCACGATTCCGATTATTTGGTGTTTATTTTGTGGAACTGATAAATGTGAATTGTGTTCATACAGCAAAAACCGTTTTCAAATAGATTTTCAACTTCACCGAGCAAAGCTGTACCTCGAAAATATTGCCAAAAAGGGGCAAAAGAAAAATGCGCTTGGCGGGTATCGAACTCAACCAAAGATTTCTGATAGCGGGGCACCTTTCCGACTGCGCTACACGGCCATATTCGAAGCACGCCGAGAACTGAATAAGAGCCACGAAATCTGAGCATGTAGAAAATCGTCAAAACTTATTATCGATTTTTCTCGACCAAAAATCAAAATGGGCACTTTTTGAAAACTGATTTCGAAAGCCCTAGTGGTCCATATTAGGGTCCAGTAGGTCTCATTCCATATCTCCAACCTGACCAGTTACCATTCCCTTGTAAGCTGAAATTTAGCTTGATCAGGCACTGATATGAAGGCAAAAAATGGATTTGGACGTGAGGTCGTCTGGAATGAGAATGCCCATCGTCGTCACCACATTCGAGAACCCCAAAACACCAAATTTCAGGGGGTTGATATTTTTGAGCTATGCCAGACTCATTCCAATTTGTCCGATTCTTACGCAGACGGCCTCTTATAATATAATAGATGGCATCGAAAATTTGGTGTTATATGATAGATATACTCACGTCTCCATTTTTAGTCCATTCAATGATTGGAATTGGATGGGAAAGAGGAGGAATACAAGGAAGGGCAAATTGAGAACCCTCTTTTATTCGAATTGAAGACGGAGGAATATGTTCAAAATGTTTCCTCATATCTACAATGAAACCATGCCTCGTTAAACTCCATTTGCAACATATTCTTCTCTGTAATGCAATATTTCATGTGAATGTAGACACCTGCTTTGCAGAGTGTACACATTCAAATAAAAAAAAGGCTACTAATACCAGCATCTCTAATGAGAACCCGATTAAAAAAACATTTTTTCGCCAACTTTTGTTACTTCCGCATCTGCATGACCACCCCGTGATTAATACTGCTTCTCTGAGACCCGAAATGATTTCTACCATGAAGCACTACCAATAAGGATGTTTTAGATATAGTTAGAGAGATGCCTAAAGCACAAAGATCTAAAGAACAAGTTGTATAATTTTCAGCTGATTTCTTTCCTGCAATGCGTCATATACAATATATTGAAAAAAGGTCGTCAAATAACTTGCTCATTCCTCTAAAAAGATCTTCTTTACATAGCCCTTTATTTCCCCTCCCCCCCCTCTCTCTCTCTCTCTCTCTCTTACTCACCCCCTTCCCTCCTCCCCAATCGGAAGCTCATCCGAGGTACTTGAGAAAGCAGTCTCGAATCAGACTAATCATCCTTTCACTATTCACAATTGAATTATCCTTCTTTCCATCAATGCGCTATTCGCTTTCCAAATCGACACTATCCTACTTACACTAGTCTCATTCTCTAAACGTTCTAAATGGAAAAACACTATCGAAGTTAGCTTATTGAAAAATAATCAGATATTTGTTCTTATTCATTCATTCCCTTTATTTCTTCTCATATTGCATGAAGGGGAAAGATATGGTCAGTATAAGAATATTAAAGATATGAGTTGGAAAGGGGAGACTACTATTACAGACGGAAAGAGTCGACTATTCCTTCTCAATTCACTCCCTTCTCTCTTTCCTATCAATCTCAATAGGTCACGATTGATAAATGGATCTCTCTCACTCCTTCTGCTTCACATATATCGTTTCGCTCTAGCTATATCTACCATTTAAATAGTCGGAAATCCCCCACACTGAGTAAACTCTTATTCTGTCGAAGGGAAAAGGAGAGGGATTGAGGTCTTCTACGACTTAAAACTACACAAGGAAAAACGAGACTTCTCTGATTCGAATATTTGATAATGCTCTCCCTCTTTCCTATTGCAGATTGAGCTTATTCTGAGGGAGAGAAGAAGAAAAACGAAGATGGGTCATGTTTAGACCAGAGAGAGAGAGAAAATAAATTCAACACGTGCTGGCCATATATATAATAATTGAATGATAATATATGTATATATGATAATTGAACCGGTATTGGACCTTCTCTCACTTTAATGAAGGAAATTGAGGGTTTTTAAATGGAGATAAATGAAGTAGTAAACGAGTTGAATCGAAACGTAAATAAATATTGGGATTAATGGAATGATACTTACATGCGGAAGAGATAACAGCTTCCCATTCGCTCTTCACTGTTCTTTCTCCTTTACCAATTCCATAACAATCACATCTTTCATCTATCTCATCTCCATTCTTACTGATATTAATACTTGATTGGAGATATAATGTCCCTGTCTCTTTATTCACTTCTTCCATTGTCAACTGACGAGATTCATCCATCTTTAAATATCAATTACATCTTAATCGCAGAATAAGTTCGTTATCGGATCTCTTTAGAAGTGCAATACTATCTGGTTGAAAAGATTCTCTCTCTCACTCTCTTTCTCTTATATGTCAGATGACAGCTGACAATAAGAAAGAGGGGAAGAGAAACGGCACTTCGGGTCTTCAATTTCCCCGTCCTAATACAAAATAGAGCGAGTTTACAGTGTATCGTTCATAATCATCCACATTACCGAACAATTTTTTTTACTTTTCGCGAATTCATGTTTACAAATCCTAATTTTTGTTTTAAAAAAAAAAATATTTTTAGTTCACTCCTCTAAGCGGACGAATACAAAAATTGGCTTGTGAAATATTAATAAAAAGGGTTGAAAAATTTGAGCAAAATAGGACGTAAACGTAAACGTGAAAAGAAAAGACGGAATTGTGATTACGGTAGAGCCGGGATTTGTCTCGGAAAAAGGAGCATCACCTACGGCATAATATTTATGCCTACGTTTTAAGATAGCTGAAGCGGAATGCGTGGGAGTAATCTCCATTGTTCACTCACCCATTCGCCATTGCAACGAAATCGAATCGAATTTGCATTGATAACAGTACACGATAGAAGAAATGGTTCATTACGAATTATAAATCCAGTGGAAGGGAAAGATGTGATGACTACTTCATCTGCAACAATATCATATAGATCGAGATAAGATGTCAGAGAAATATATGTCACCTTGTAACTGAGATGATACAGTCAAAAATAGCATGAGTGTTGATGATCTTATTGACATATCTCCAAACTACATGCCAGACAATAAGTCGGAATATGGAGATAATTTACAATGGAGGGAAAATGTATGCACAAATGAAGAGAGAGAGAGAGAGAGAGAGTGAAAGTAGGCGGAACGAGATGGAACGATGCTCCGCCTCTTTCGATTCCCGATGGTATAAGATATCAAGAGGCTACACCCACTACCACATCTGGAGTTACAACAAGGAAAAAAATGCGAGATCTTTTTTTTTTTTTTTTTTTCTTTCGCGGTCTCTAGTCAGGAATTGTTTTTACATTTGTAGTAGCAATTTGATTAGTCCCACACTTTAGATTACCTCCCTCTTATGAGACCTTTCACGAGAAAGCGTACCTACCCTACGGACGACTTTTCTGCAACCCACCCCAATATTTTTTTGGTGTTGTCCCCATACCAAGTGCTGATATTTGGCCCAATATGAAGGGTTCTCGTGCACTCTCCGGAAAGTTACAGCCAGGGCCCAAAAAAAATCTAATTTTTCAACTAAATTTTTTATTCGTTTTAAAAACTTAGTCCGGTGTATTTTTGCATGGAGATTCCAAAAAAATTATTTTGGAAGGTATACAACAACGTTAAAAGGCCGAAAACCATTTTTTTCTGCGATTTTCATTTTTCTTGGGAAATTTTTTCCCATGTTACATTGGGTTCTTTACAGATTCGAATTCTCCGTAAAAAACTGTCTTTGGAAAAAAAATTTCAGCCCGATCGGAGTACGGGCCCGACTTTTATAACAGTCCTTATAGAGCGCACTTGGCGTTTTTTCACTAAA
>LS488926.1:41636-51664 GCA_900490705.1 Pristionchus arcanus | reverse complement strand
ACCCCGTCGTCGGCCCTGATGGTCAACCCCTCGCAACCGACTCTACTGGAGCAGTGGTTGGACCAGATGGACAACCAATTCCTACGGATGCTTCTGGAAAGCCCATTGATGCTGATGGAAATGTGCTGCCTACTGACTCGAACGGAAAATATATCTATCCCATTGAGAAGGAGAAAGTGCTTCCTATTATCGGAGCAGATGGCCAACCTCTTCCCACTGATAGCGAAGGAAACGTCATTCGACCCGATGGTTCATTTGTTGGAAGGAACGAAGATGGACATCCTATTGGTCCCGATGGTCTCCCTCTTCCAACTGATCAATCTGGAAATCTCATTTATCCTGCTATTTCTGCAGAAGGAAAAGTACTACCAACTGACGTAAATGGACGATTTATCTACCCTGTAATTGGCCCCGACGGAGAACTCCTTCCTACCGACACTTCTGGTACTTTCCAATTAAATATTCATCTAAACATAATATTCTTCAGGATTATCTATTCGCAAGGATGGCGCAATCGTTCCGACGAACAGTCTTGGCTTGCCAATGGGAGAAAACGATGAGGTTCGAAATATAAAAGAAAATAACATAATTATGGTTTATAATATGATTCTCTCAAGGACAGCTTGAATAATTAGCAATATTAGGTTCTACCGACGGATCGATCTGGCACTCACATAATTCCTCCCCCGACTCGTCGTCCATCTCCTTATTGTATGGTTTCATCCACAATTGATGTCATCGTCGTTATGGATACGTCATCCAATGTCAAGATTCTTGATTATCGAGTAATGAAGGAATTGCTCAAGAACTTCCTATCGGAACACTTCAATCTTGGTCGTAATCGAGTGAGAGTCGGAGTGATCAAATATGGAGACTGTTCAGAGGTAAATCAAATATAATTAGTTGTCATCTCTTCACTGCTCATTTGAGGTCCCTGTTTCACTTGGAGATTACGATCAGCCTGAAGAATTACTTGCTAGAATCGGAGAAACAAGAAGAATGAAGGTTAACACTTTTCCTCAATCTTTATATTAGCTTTATCATCTTTAGAATTCTGCCAATTTGGAATCTGCACTTCGTGAAGCATCTGGTGATTTCCATCTCTCTGGTTCTGATGATACTCCTCGTGTTGTCATCGTCTTCAAAAATGGAAAAGCATCGTAAGATTTTCCTTTTCCTTCATTCTTTACACAATAATATTCTTCAGTACGGATGCTGCTACTGAGGCAGCCAGATTGAGAGATGAACTCAAGGCAATGATTTTCGTGGCAGAGGCCGGAGAAGATAGCGAGAGCAGAGTAAGACTCTCTCCTAGCTATTTCTCATTCTTCCACTTATTCTCTTTTTAGGCTCAGAATGGTGCGATTGTTGGATCATCATACGTCGATTCTCGTGTGGTCTACGTTCCCCAATGGAGAGGAGCTGATTCTGAAGTTCTCGGACCAATTGCTGATGAAATTTGCAAGGTTATCGCTTCCTCCTATGAACACACATGTCATTATACTATTATCTTATCATTTATTTCTCAGATTGTTCCCAATGTCGATTCTGGTATGACTCAACAGACATGGCCAATGAGAAAGACAACTCTTCCCAGTCAGACAATGATTCCTAGAGAATGCACTCATATCGATTTCGAGGTAATAGAGAAATAGTGATGGACAGATGATACATATAAATGTTCAGGCTGATGTGATTGTCATGCTCGATTCTTCTGATAATTTCTCGAATGAAGACTTCGATCAGATGAAGGAAGGATTGGCTGGTCTCGTTGATGAAACATTCGATCTCTCTCCTGATGTTGTCAGAGTTGGATTCGTAGTCTACACGTATGTTTCATTCCAATTCTGTTTAATATCTACATGCATATTCGTTTGCAACAGCACTAGATACATTTAGATAAGAATATGAATGACAACGTATGGTAAAAGCATTGTGATTTCGAAATGATTAAACGGCGTGCTATTATGGACTATAGTTTTACTCTTACATATTTCTTCTTTCAGCGACAAAGTGGCAGTGCCAGTCGCACTCGGTCATTATGAAGATAAGATTGAATTGGCTGAGAAGATTATTGGAGCAGAAAAGATCGATGAAGGACAGGTTAGTCAAGAGAGGAATGACCATCTTAGTCATGCATTCTATCTTAGGCCATCGCCCTCTATGGTTTCAATGCTGCCCGTCAACAATTCGAACAACACGGAAGAAAGAATGCAACCAGAATGGTGATTATGGTCACCAATGGAGTTAATCGGTATGATTGATCATCTAAATTGATGCAATACAATGAATCATCAAAGATCATAAATTCAATGATATACAGTTATTATTTAACAAATGATGATCTTTCAGTGGAAATGCTGCTGGAGCAGCAGAAGAACTTCGAACTTCCTTCAATGTCCAAGTATTCGTTATTGCTGTCAATGCCCAGGCTGAACAACTCGCATCTCTCAAGAGAGTCGTCGGTATGTATCTCTTATGTAACAAGAAATAAGATATATCCATATGTCCTTATATCATTTATCTTCTATTAAGGTGATCATCCTGAACGAGTTCTCAAGATTGGTTCATCTCGTGAGATAACCGATAGAAACGTTGATCTTGGTCGTCGTCTCTGTGGTTTCTCCACTCCCAATCCGACCTCTGTTCGTCCCACTTCGCCTGCCTTCACAAAGAGAGATGCCGATGATGGGTAAGCATCTTTTTTATATGAAAATGGCGTAATTATATTCTTCCCATTACCAATTGATGCACTTGATTGACTTCTCTTCCTTCTAGATCGACGACAGTCTCTTCATCTCGTACCACTCGTGCTCTCATCGATGCATCCGCCCTCTGCTCAGATGGAATTCATCGTCCTTATCAAATGAATGTTGTCATCGATGTCACAGCGAGATCTCCCAAGGAGGTCATTCATTCTCTATTTATATCCATCTCATTCTTTCTATTGCAGGATTTGACTGCAGTACTTGGTCAATTCTCATCTTTCATCCAAGAGAGATTCAGTGATTCGCCTAATCTGATGCAGATCAATGTTATCACTGTTGGAAGTCACAATGTAAGATTATTATATCTACATAACTGAAAGAGGGGGTTGAATAGAGGGACAATTGTATCTAATCGTTCTTCCATCTTCAGGTCCGTGAATCGTTCGATGACGTCAATGTTGCCGATATAGTCGATCTGTTCGAGGATATCAATCAGAATCCGTTCGTCCCTTCTCCTTCCTTCTCTTCTATAATTTCTCATTCAGGGAAGACACAGTCTCAGCCAAATTGGGAGAGGCAATCGATCGATCAGTTGCTCTCTCCAATTCGAATTTCATTGCTGGAGCAACCAAATTGCTCGTCGTCATCAGTGCTGATGGAACATCAAGGTACCGTTCCTTATCAATCAATTATATTGACATTTTATATTCATTGAATATCATTAATTGAATAAACTATTTCTTGAAATGCTTTTTTTTTCAGTGACAACGCCGTTTCGTCAGCTGAATTTGCCTCTGAAGACTTCGAACAACACGTGATCACTTTCTCAGTGAGAAAGATCTCTTCCGATACTCTCGTCAAAGTGGCCGGAGGAGTGGCGACGAGGTGAGAAGAGAAGATGAAACATCGAAGGAACAATCTTTGCCCCTTCAGAGTTATTCATCTCGACAATTGGGAATCTGCATCAGACGTATTCAGAAGTTGGACTGCTTATGCCATCTGTGACTTCATGAAGGCATCAACGAGAATTCCTAAGAGAAAGACGACCACTCTTATTCCCAAAGGTGAGCAGAGGGACTGTTCATACCAATGTAGCGTGCAATCCAGCCCTCACCGTGCTCGATATGTAAAAAGTCCCATAGCCGCCTCCCAGAAATAAGCAAAAATCCATTTTGCAGAGACGACTAAAAATGAGCCGTCGAATGTGGAATTACACGCCCTTTCTCCCACTTCCATCTCTGTCTCATGGACTTGCTGCACCAATACTAAATCTGTGAGTGAAACAGGAACACTGCAAGATCAAATTCATCTAACCAATCACAATTCAGAACTACACCATCATCTACACTCCCGATGCTTCGATCCCCCGTGAGAAATGGCAACGAATGACCGCGACGTGAGTTTGAATGATAGATGGAGCAATTGACGCTCAATCCTGACTCTTCACTTTCAGTTGTCGTGAATCATTCGGTCTTCCCCTGTCCTCCCTTCCCTCCGATACGACTTACACCATTTGTGTCCTTTCATCTGATGAAACTCGCAATGTGACTGCCATTTCGTCCACTTCCAACTGTGCTCACATCAGTCTCGATAAGAGTAAGAACACAATTCACAATGGACATTTCAAGGATATTTCCGATTCAGTTAGGATCATCTTGTTTTTATTTAGATACAGTACGTAGAGCCGTGACAAGGTGTTCTAATATGAATCTGTTCGAATGATTCCTTCTCCATTCAGACTCTACCCCTCCCCCATCCCTCGCCCTCATTAACTCAGTCGCCCCCTGCAATTGTCTCTGCAAGAACGGAGAAGCACGTCTACAACCATGCAATGCAGTCACTGCAAGACCGGCAAGTCACACATATTTTGAAGGAATTATTCACGATGTAAACCATTCTTCCTTATCAGGTGGCAACTCTTCCTCCTGCTACATTGGATGAATGCCCTTGCAAGCTTCAATCCCATTCGGGTCGATGTCCTAAGGGATACACTCTCAATGCAGCAGCTTGCTATGGTGAGACTAATCCATTATCACGTCCTTTATCTCATCTCTATCCTTCAGATGTGGATGAGTGTCTCATTCACAATGGTGGCTGCTCACATGGATGTGTCAACACTCCCGGATCATTCTACTGTGCATGCCCCAATGGTGAGACACTACTTTTTCACCATGAATAGTTGATGAAGAAACAATAATATCGATGTTTGCACACACACAACCCCCCCCCCTCCCCTAAGAGGTACGCCTACCGCGGCCTACCCGCAGGGGAGGAAGTGTGTGATTTAGTCAAGACTAACAAAGATGAACTACCAGAAGTTATCTACTAGATACAGTACACAAGAGTAAACATACAATAGTAGTGGATTCTCCTCCTTGAATAGACGATCCACGAGTCAGCCGATCGATGAGAGGAAGACGACCAATAGTGATAGACGAATTGAACTATTCAATGGCCAATTATGTAATATGTGAATTTCTAATAATTCTATAGTCGTAAAATCACGTTCCTCGATGGCTCCGATAAATGCAAATTGAAGATGATCAATAGAATGAGGCAAATGATAAATGACTGTAACCAGAATGAACTATTCATTCTATCTATCTACAATCCCTCTGATTTGATTTCCCTCATATTCAGGCATGCTCCGTGATCCTCTCGACAGTTTCAAATGTCTTCCTGCCTCTCAATCATTCGATAATCTGGCAGCCGCTCTCACTCAATATTTCCATGAGAATCGACCCTCTCCTGGAGATATTGCAGTAGAGAGAGATGAGAATGGAAGAACACACTATAAGGTATGCATCTGTGAAAGAAATCATTCAACAAGAATATCCTTATGTCGAACGAGGGGATAGTGGAGAGTTCCTGTCAGAAACCGTAGCGAATGAAGAAAGATATTATAAATTAAGACTGAGGAAAATATTAAGGATAGATGATTGCAGATCATCTTGTGAACACAATGTGAATAAATTAGATAGATGTCCTCTGATCTCAATATCACTCTTAACTTGCCTTCTCTTGATCCTCTTCATATATCGCTAATCAATTACTCTTAATAAATTTATAATTATAGGCTACGATCAAGGATGACAACAAGTCCATCTCCTTCCAATGGTCTTCAATGCCTGATTCAATCAAGAAGGCATTCAAATGGCTCTTCTAATATCCCTGTTATTCATTAGATTATTCTGCCCATTATTCTACATTCTAATCAATTTTCCATTACCAATCATTCATTGATCGATACTCGCTATCGATCTTCACTCACTATAGGCTACCGTAATCCATGGCTAGTGTATGTAGCACTAGTATATTTTCTTCAGAGCATTCTTTCATTTTCGATAACGCTTTCACTGATCTTCTGCCTATCTTTCTCGATTCGTTCTAACCACAGTGACCATTACACTCTCCCGCGTGCCACACTCTTGCCTTTCCATGCCATGAGTGCACATATTATTTGTAGCGAGTAATTGTAGTAATCCCATCTTAGTTGTAAACGTATAAATTATTCAATAATATTGCTGGAGTTCTTCATTCACAACATCAGTATACAAAAAGGAGAAAACAAGTAACAGTGAAATAACATCTACTATCCTATTCATCTAATCGGTATCGATCGGAAGATTGAGTATCATTTCGACTCTAAGAGCAATTCAGAAACGGGGTCAGATATTCATGTCAGTATAAGAATATGAAGGAAAAGATAAATTGTAAACTATCAGCCTCATTTAAATCAGTTTATTTCAACTGTTTACTTGGCAATGAACGCCTTCATCTTGTTCAGCAGGTTGATGTACAGTTTGTGCTCGTGAGATGAAGCGAAGGCAACGAGGTTCCTGTGAAGGGATCATTTAAGTCACAATACTTAATACATCGACTCACTTGAGGAATTCTCCATCGAATCCGCGCTCCTCAAGATATCGAACGTAGAGAAGCTCCTGGATGGTCTGAAAATGAAAGCTTTTACATCATCATATGCTGATAAATTCAAAAAGAAAATGGAGGAAGCACTCACCGAGTCAATGTACTTTCCACTGGTGGCATACACATGGGACGGAACATCCTCCTCGGTTCCCTTCACAGCAGGAGCAATGTAGAACTCCTCCACTTGGAAGTCGTCTGAAATATTGTGAAAATTTTATTATGCTTCAAGTTATTAAGTTTTCCCTCATGATATTTAACAGAGAAGACACAAGATATATTTATAAATTGACGTACACTCTCCGGGCTGCTCAGCCTCAACGAGTTCGAGATGGAAACAGAGTCTCTCGTCTCCCTTCGTGATCTCAATCGAGAAAGGAGGAAGAGCGACGGGAGAAGGAGTCTGAACAAAATCAATGTACTCCTTTCACAAGACCCTTATAATTTCACTTGTCCATGTAGAAAATCGTACGTTGTTAGGGTCATCGAACTCCTCGGCGATCTCGACCGAGTGGTTGACGTTGAAAACAACAAGGATGCTCTCATTGCCGTGGCTCTTCGTGAGACGCACCTACAAAGCTAAGTCATTTAGACCGAACGCACGGTGTTGTAAGACCGGACGTACCAAGCATTGAAGGAGATTACAAATTTAGCATGTGATATAACTTGCCTCGGCATCCTTAGTGGTCACGGTGAATCCAGGGAACATATTAGGAGAAGCAGCCGGGTGTTGGGCCTGAATTGCACAAAATGAAATTTCATCAGTATATGCTATTAAGATAATGTAAGAATCGAAAAACAATTTTTATCGTATATTAGAGAGAATATTATGTTAATCTGTGCCAACACATAGTTGCTAAAAAAATTCAAAGATGTCCTGCGGGAGATCACTCCTAATCAAGTGACAATGGTCGCGGAAAATAACATTTGTGATAACGGCCTAACCTCAAGATCCTTCTCGGCATCGATTTCGTGCTTGAGCGCCTCCGAAAGCTCAGTGGCAACGTTGTAAGCTATAACATAATGAGTGGGATATTCAGTTTAGACTCTCCACTGCACACACTTTCATAGGTTCATTCATACGTACCACGAGGCGAAGTGCTGAAGAGTCTGACGTCTCCGATGATGACGCTCTTGTTGTGGGTTAGGAAGCTGTAGTCCACATGCTGTCTGAAAGGCGTATCAGTGTAAAATGTTCAATTATATCATAACTGTTTAAATAGCTATGATATTGCGAAACCAATATGTACCTGGTGTTACCGCTGGAGAGCCGAGACGAGGCTGCGGCATGCGAGTTGGAGAGACGTGCCAGAGAGCGAAGAAGCGATGAACCACCACGAAGAGCCATCTCGAGCAGGGATTACCTTCAAAGAAAACTTTGTCAAGATTATAGTAACAAAATACAAAGTCATCTATTTACGTGAAAGAATGAATTGTGGATCGAGATCAGGGGTTATGACACCCTACTTAAAGTTATTATTAAACGTATTGAAGCACACAAAACACGCAAAAATTGGAAATCAAACTAACGAAATTCAACTAGAAAAAATTCAGTAAATACAGTAAGTGTGTTAGTGTTAGGTGGAAATTTAGAACAAACGTACTCGAATATTCATGGGGTTTTTTAAATCAAGAAAAATAATTCATTCAAATGGGAATTTGTGCAATTTATTTATGGAAAGGTCACGAGAGGGCCAAATAAGTAAATTCTCTTTTTTCACTCTCAATGGGGATCTAAAATTGTTCTTTATGTGATCGATCTCCGCAATATTTCTTCTTCAAAACTCCAAAAGGCAGCGTTTATTTTGCAGATTTATTCAATAAATATTTATTTATGAAGCAGTTGAAGTTTCGAACCTCAGGACAATATAATAATGGATCTCGATATGTACATATAATAAAGCAGTGTCTATTTCATTTGTTTCTTCATAATCTCATACTATTCCTTCTTCTTCTCGGTCTGCTTTCGTGTCTCGTTCTTCTATTTCCTCCATCACTCTCAATCAGTGCAATATATGCATTTTGTGAAAGTCTCTTCAAGATATGGCCGAGATCACCTGAACAAGTCAATTACTTCCTCTCAACAAACACTCCCTTACCAGCTTCTCCCAATCTCGATCGATAATCTGAAGCAAGCACCTCAAACTTCGTTGCTCGATGCTGAATATTTTATCGATTAGACCTATTCTATTTCAATTCGCTCGTTCTGGAGAGACGGAATAACCTGTCCATATCGTCCATTCCTATAGGGAGGAGTAGTCACTGTCTCTAGATTGATTGGTTCAGAAGGAGAGGAAGAGGAGGAAGGAATCACTGTTGTCGTCTCATCATGGAAGGGACGAGCAGTAGTACGAAGAGAGAAAGGAGAAGGAGTGGCTGAATTCCATTATTCACATCAGTCTATCCTTCCTACTCTATCTATCACCTATAGCTCTAAACTGTTCTCTTCTTCTCTGAGTGTAATCAAGATCTACCAATCCTTCTTCATCTTCATACACATCAGATATATCAAGAGGAGCCCCTTAATCATTCTCAATTACTCTTCACTCCCTTCTATCCAACCTGTAATTGGCTGGAAGAAGTCGTTCTTATGGTTGACTGTCTCCTGTAAATAATTACAATCTCTTAACGTTCATCGTCTTCATTCTTACCTCATCTTCGTATTCATTTGGATAAGTGATTCGTCTTGCAGAAGTCAATAATGAAGCAGCAACAACAGTATCCGGTCGTCTTTCTCCTCCCGATCGATCGATTAGATCCAGGTCCTGAAAAAATGTGTGATTACCGATTATTTATAAAAAGCACACCTCATCAAAGTCTTTCTTATTATTATGAATATATCTGGAAGGAAGTCTCGGTTGTGCCTCTCTTATCTCTTTCTCAACTGTGCTTACTCGAAGACGAGATACTGGCTCCTGCAACTATCTTTTGATTACTATATCCTTATGATGGGCCACTCACATCGATCGATTCCGAGATTTCAACTGGTCGCACAATTGATCGCCCTCCTACGACGGTGCTTTTCTTCTGCTTCAACGCCAAAGATTTCAGTTTAGTATTCTAGGAACCGGTCGATAGATGGAAAATATAATTCGATTACCTCATGATTAGCTCCGACTTCCTCTTGAGTTATCACAGAAGAAGATTCAATTTGAGGAGATGAAGTCGTCACGATACTCTCAAGGAATCATTATTTTGAGTTGCTTGAACCCTCTTCGCTTACTTGCGAAGTGGTTGTTGGAGGAGGAGAAATTGTGGTTGATTCAGTAGTCGATTGAGGGGAAGAAGTAGTGGAGAGAGTTGTTGATGGTGATGAGGTCGTTGATGGTATAGTCGAAGATGGAGCTACGGTCGATGTCGTTGGAGGGGTATCAGCATGAGGAGGAGGAGGAGGGG
>LS488926.1:31120-41593 GCA_900490705.1 Pristionchus arcanus | reverse complement strand
GAGGGGGAGGGGGAGGGGGACTGACTTCTGAGAGCAACTTGCGAGCGATCTCTGCCCGAAGAAGCTTAATCATTGAAATTGGAAGGGTAATGAATGTGGTATTAAACCTCTTCAACTCTCGAAATGATAGCCTTCTTCTCAGTTTCATTGAGATTCAATCGATCGAGAAGTGCCAATTCAGCCACTGATTCGAGTGATGACTGAAGAAGGATTCTTCGATAATTCTCTTTCTACTTCACTTACTTTCTCTTCCTTCTCCGTAGTTGATTGTTGGGTGGTAGTGGTAGTAGTGGATGCAGTTGTACTCTTCTCTTTATTTCTCTGCTCGGCTAAAGTTTCCTCCAATAATTTCCGAATAAGACGAACTTGTTCGGAATCTGAATAGCATCTCCAATGGGAGTCTCAATTGATTCTTACCTTCGGGTTTCTTTGTCGTAGAGGGAGAATTTGTTGAAGATTCCACAGACTTCTCCACTCCAATAAATGATTTAACAGTGAGTGCTCTGGAGTTTCGATGTTCAGATTGTGATGGAACTCCTCCGAGGTAAGATTCAGATGGATTTTGTTGAGGAACGACAAAGGCTGGCTGAAAGGAAGTCGTACATTAAAAATACTAATGAAAGTTGCTAGTGAAACATACATTGATCACAGTAGGCACTTTGATATCTGTGAGGGGAGTCTGAATGGATAGAGGATCGAAGAAAGATTGAGAGGGCAAGTCTGCAGTTGTGACATTAGAATAATAGACTGCATCAACTCACGATTGAAAGTTTGAAGTTGTTGATTGAAAAGATCGACATTATTCTGATTCAATCGTAAATTTTGCTGTGGAAAATTAGGAAAAGCTTGTTGAGAAGGCAATCTGTATAAAAAAAGAATCATTGCAAGTTCTCGACAATTCATATCGATCTATCTTGTTTGTATCTACCTGGAGTTTGCTGGTAGAAGATTGTTTTGCATCAATAAAGCCTGATTTAAATGAGCTTGATTCGCAAGAAAATGATTGTAGAACGTAGGATCGATTGGATAAGTCTGAATGAATTCACTCAATTTGAATGAGAATGAACACAAGCTGAGCATACTTGAGGGACATTTAGATCGGCAGAGGGATTACTTATCTGGGCAAGGCCAGTCGATATCAATGTTGACCATGGAATGATAAATTGAATGATTCGCATCTGTAATGGATCATTGGAAGAAGAATAACAATGGAGGAAAGAGAACGAGCTTAGATCATCAACACTAAAAAAGGAATGATGAGAAAGGGTTAGCTAGTGTGATAACCCCCTTCGATTGCTGTGAGAATGAATCGGCCTGTCGTCTCACTCTCAATTACACTAATAACCCATGATTAGAGATGGCAAGTGATGAAACATTCGTGAATCCAATAAGAAGAAGACATCAATGAATAGTGAAAGGTGTTTGAAATGGTACTGAACAAGACCGGAATGGAATAGAAGAGAAAGAGCTTTGAAAGTCATTTGGTTGAAAGGTGAGAATGAAAGGGAAGAGAAACAATCTGAGAGGGTCATCTCATCTAGAGTGAACAATATCCAGAGAGGGAAAAGTGAAGGATACATCATTGAGACACTTTTCATTAGCATGCACCTAATAAGGAAAATAATTGGAAACAGATTGGTGTGTGAAATGAAAGTTATTGGAACGTGACATTATCATCTCAGTTCAGCATTGGATTGAGTGAGTGAACGAAGGAAGGAAAGAACTGCCAAGGGAACTGAGAGGTCATGAAAGGGAAAGTGGACAGGCTTCATTATGAGAGAGTGACTCATTCAGAGAATATCCTTGAAATAACCAGTACATCTTACAGTTCCCTACTCAAGTCCATACCAAGGTATAGGGTGAGAATGAGACATTACAGAACTACTGGAAAGACATCATAAGAATATAAGCGATTAAGATAAAGGAAGAAGATGAAGAGATTGATGAAAAGGAAAACAAAAGTGAGAAGATTCAAATTGGAGGAAGTTGAAAAGGAAAGGAATGAACTGCCTAGAGGGGATCGAGAGTTGAAAGGAAACCTGCCAAGGTTAGAGCTTGAGTGAATGATTGTAACGAATAGATCAAAGGGGAAAGAGAATGGAATAAAGTGGATCGAATGAGAACGGAAAAAGAAGAGACAAATAAGGATGGTGAGACTGGATTGGACTGTCGAGATTTACAGCTGAGAGAATGGATGGTATCACTATGGAAGAGACGAATAAAATACCGGCCACTGAGAGAGAGAGAGAGAGAGGAAGAAAAGCTTTTCCTCTAATGGACTATTCAGGTGGAAAGAGAGGACCATTACGGTATCTACATTGCATTATGATCATGATCTATACCATGCAACCTTCTCATCGAATAAGAAAACCAATGAGAACGGGAAAAGAGAAGGATATTACAATTGATTAGAAATGAGAAGAGATTCGATTAGTGTAACGACATTCCAGACTGGATCGGGTGAATTGAAAACCATTGAAACGCATTGCATCATGGATTACACTGAATACATAACACATCTTCAGCTTGTGAACATGAACTGGACGAAAAGGACGCAATTTTCTTAGATCACTTTAATTCATCTTTATAGTTCTTCTTTTGTTGATTAATTCTGTTTTGTTCTCGATCGAGACTTCACCCTTTCCTTTCACTCGATCCATCATTTCTTCTACCAGATCCCTCCTTTCTTCTACTAGATCCGTCACTTCTTCTATTCGATATTTCCCTCTTCTGATGCAATGGAATAGTATTCATCGGAGTTTCTATCTTCGGTGTATTCTTCTTCCTTTCTTTTCCAATTGACTTCCGTCTACTCAATCCACTTTACTTAATTATTTGTTATGTCTTTTCTAAATATGTCGCCACCTTTTCTTTCTTGAATGGGTAATTGATTTGGCAGATACACTTCTGGCCAATGGAATCAATTCGGAATGGCCACTCTCACTTATTGTATCCGATCTGAGATGAACAAGAATATTTAGATGGGAATAGATGATTATTGCAAACCGAAAGGGACAATTTGATGATGTCTTCGCCAATAATTCGCCTCCACTTTCATTCACTGCAAGTCTGAATGATGATATGGTTGAAGAAATAAATGATGATAATTGTACTTGATTAATCGTGTCTCGGATGCCTTCATATTCAATTGGTTTTCATTGATTGAACTGGATGATCTGAAAGGGAAAATTATAATAATGAAGTAATGGTCTATCCTAACTGAGTTGCTGTAATTTTTTTCTTTGTTTTTGCACGATGTTTATTGAGACGGCATTGTACCTAAATATTCATTTCCGATGGAATATTAATGATTTATCTTCACTTACCACACCTACAATCACAACTGCAATGACGAAGAGAATGAGAATGGAAGAGACGCAACTTATTATGATTAGACTCTATCGAAAGATATTAGCTCATTTCCAATCAACACTATCTCACGCTAGTTGATACTTTCTCTTCCTTTTCAACAATAACTTCCTTCGTATCATCTTTTTCCGACCATAATTTATTCTTTGTCTTCTTCGCTTTTTCATTAATTTTCTTCACAATATTTTCCTTCTCTTCATTTTCAACCGTATTCTGTGTGCCCGATATCATCACATTCCCTGGATTTCGAACTTCTTTGACGAGCTGAAGAACAACATACTTATATCTAGAAAAAGTTCATTAACTCACGAGAGTTATTCTCAACGAAGAATTTCCATTCTCTCTCCTTGATGTGAAAATGAAAGGTCTCTTCGGATAAAGTAAAATGGATGTACCATCTGAAGGATTCAAACGGTAATATTTTTGAATCGGTTGAAAATTACCTTTTTTACCATTCAACGAAGCGAACTTTTTTCGAAATACAACGGTGAACATGAATTGATAGATGTCTTCTCCCAGAGTCATATCTCAAGAATAATAAGAAGCGGAATTGAATACAGTTCTCACCAATTTCCATGTTGTCGCTCCCTTCCCTGAAATCAGAAGAATTTTTGAAGTGGGACAATGAATGAGAGTACCTCGTTATGACAATTGTACTTGAATTCCTGTATTTCTCGAGTTTATCATGTTTGACTTCATCCAAAAACTGTACGAAATCAACTAATTATTGTTCACAGCTTAAACCCACTATAATTTGAGAATTGTTCTTCCTTTTAATCGTTCCGATCTTTATATCATCTTCATCGACTACCCGGAAGGAGCAAGAAAATCCCTGAAAGTCAGAAAAAAATACTTTCATTTTTTCGCGAATTACCTTTGTTGTGCAATTATCGAACGACATCACTGAATTATCCGAAACATCTTAAGAATGAATAAAGGATTATTGACAATAGAGACCAGACCAGGAAGACGAGTATTATTTTCTTCATTCTTCAATAGATTCGTCTCCTTTTCCTTATTTATCACTTCTCCACTCTCTTCGACTGGAGGTTGTTCAGTATTTTCTGTGATGGGACAGAAGTGTAATTTGGAAGAACATTCTAATCTCACAGTTACAAGGGCATACTGTATGTATACGGTAGCTGTGCCCTAGGGATAGACTCCCACTTCTCTTACAAGTTCAGTTCGTGACCAAGTGCCATCTATTCATCCAAGAATCGAGCCCACTGATGTTCGTCACCCCACTTTCCCTAATCCATTCCCCATTCCGTCTCTCTCCCCTCTAATCCCCTCATTAGCCTATCCACTCTCCCCTATATAAGGGTTGCCCCTGAACCCAACAACGCCCCGAGTTGGAATGAACGATAAAGTTGTATCCGCTCATACTGTCGAGTACTGCCACAAAACAACTGGCGTTCAGTGAACTCACACTGGTCCTCAGTACCAAGTACAGTATCCCCATCGAATGCACTAGAGCTTGCTTTCGATTGGCCTCTTTTGGACGAGACAGAGTCCGATAGAAGGGATCTATCTGGAGATCCTGGTACCTACATCCCTGGTACCGTAGCCCACAGAGTGAAGAATACCCTCGTCTCGCCTGGGAAGATCGCGTGAGGTAGCGATCCCAGCTTGTGGTCAAATGTGATCCAAGGGATACCACGAAGGAAAGGCGTCAACAAGAGCATGATGCTGAAGTTCCCCTCAATTTCTGTCTCGGTACGGAGATGAGGATCCCTCAGAACCACGAAACTCAATGACTTGAATGGTCATTTGGGTGCTACAGTATGCTAGTGACCAGCACTGAAGATCCTATTTGAGAAGGAAATACCCTGTCTCAGTAGCTCTAAGTGCTGGGGATGTCGCAAAAGTAACCATCCACGAAAGGATGACCCAGAAGCATACTGTAGGGTATGAATGTTCCATTGCGGAAAAGAAGGAGAAAAGGCAACGAGATGATCCTGAAGAAGACGGACTTTTCAAAAAGGTGTTTTAAACTTTTATGCTGACTTCTCTGAACCTTATTTTATGATTCCAGAAAGCTAAGAAGGATGACAAAAAGAATGCAAAGGTTGATCTTCCTGAGGGACACGAAAACAGTGGAAAAGAGAATGAATTGGACGGCGTTTGGAAGGTCTGTCTTTGATTATTGCAATTAAACTTTTGCAAAAAATGAATGGGATCTTAATGTTGAACAATTTAGAACCCGATCACAAATGAGGTCATGATCGACGGTGTTCTCGGACTTGGATACGTTGCTGAAGTAAGTTCCCAACCACACAATTATCCCACTTTACCGACGTATCTAGCCGTAGACATGCAAATATACACACAACAATTGCAACATGTGTTTAAGATCCGCACTTCTGATGTTATTCTGGAAACAGCAAGTTCGTTCAGAGTCACTCTTCCCATCACTGAGGTTATTATAATGTTTATAATCCTTGTAATTTCGCATCAATATCGTTTGCAGCTTGGCCCATACGCTTTGACGGAAGTGAAAGCAGATAGACTTCAACTGGAAGATGCTTTCCCCATCGGTCATGCAGTTTCCTTCAAGGTAGGCCATACATTCTTACATTTCTTAGATTGTACTACTGATTAGATATATTTGTTTCAAAATGTAAATTTATTTGCAGGTGCTCGGAAAGGAAAAAACTTTCAAGAAGAAACCTCTCAATAGTATGTTGTTCACTCCTTTCACTCTCATCTTTGAGACAATCAATCACATTATAATTTGCAGAGCAGCTTCAAATGGAGTCGTCTGCTATCAAAGTGACGATAGATCCGGCTAAGATCAACAAACATCTTGGACCGACTACAATCTTCGTCGGATTGGCAATTGCTGCCGAAGTAAAGAGTATCGAGGAAAAAGGTAAGCCCAAACTAGTAACCATTAACTTCATTTACATACCATATAATTCAGGTCTTCTACTGGATCTCGGATTGAAGAGCACTAGTGCATTCTTGTCTAAGGATCTCCTTCCGAATGGATTCACACCTAAGGTTCGTTGAATTGTTCTCTATAGTAACAGTCCATCCTTGCAGGTGGGTCTTCCTCTCACAGTTCGCATCCAATCTACTTCCAATATGAGAATGCTTCAAGTGGCTCTTGCTGTGGAGATGGATACACTTAGTGCGGTAAGAGATATCCTTCCCTTTTGAATGACTAAAGAGAATCCTTTTCAGGAAGCAGTATCTTCTCTCTCCCTTCGTACTCTTATGCCTGGTACAATCATTCTTGCTTCTCCTCTGCAGACAAAGACTGAAGGAGCATACGTATCACTTGGAAATGGTTTGTTATTTGAGAATAATTATTTGGATAGGGAAATGAGTGAGCATTTCAGGTGTGAATGCATGGTTGCCTCGTCGTGCGATGCCCCCTCGAATCAGATCGAATATCGAATCATTCGTCCGACCTCTGAGGTAATCAACCAATTCGATGCCTGTATTGGTCTGATATCATCTCATTATACACAATATTCCTTTCAGAGTGGTAATTCTTCTGTGTCAACAGAATTCTCGTCTGTTGTGTGTCTCTGCCCATCCCGATATCGTTGCCGTATCCAGATCAGAGAAGAGACGCACTTTCGAGGTGAAATACTGTCAGGAAAGAAAGATGGACAATATAATGTAGATTTAAATGATTGAGAGGAGTACAAATGTTACATTCTCAATAAGTGGAAGACTCTTTGTTGCAGGGTGTCAATCTGGGCGATGTGATCAAGTGTGTCGTCACTCGAAATATTAATGGAAAGGTAGAGATGTCGATTGTGAAGGAGGAAGAAGAGGACGATGGAAAGGGATCACTCGTTATTGTTACTGCTACGAAGACTTCCCTTGAAGGAACTTCCATTGGTTAGTAGAGACGAGAGAGACTGCATGGAGGGACTAATATTCAGAGAAACGATACAAAGTGGGATCTGAACACGATATGCGAGTACTTGGAATGAGGATTGCTGAGAGAACGATCAATGTGGGAAATACGAAGGAAATTATGAAACAGCCAATGGTCTCATTCCATGTGAGTCGATATTTCAATGACTTTATTCATTCAATACCTTCTCTTTCCAGGATGCTAAAGGAGGTGCAAAAGTGAGCGCCGTGATCAAGAAGCTTTCCACTGCCGGAGTCCACGTAAGGGGATTTGAAACATTTTTTTCTTGTTCTATTCGTTCTTCAAACTTTTCTTTAGGTACTGATCTTCGGCCGAATCCGTGGTTTTATTCCCATTCGCTACATGTGCGACAAACCAGTGGCCAGTGTGGAGAAAGCCTTCCCTATCAGTGAGTTGCACTTCTTTTTATTTATTTCAATATATAGTCTGGCATCTGTCAATAGGACAGACTCCAGTGAGAGTGCATATCTCATCGATATGAGTAGCAAGGACGGATGCATAGGTCTGTGTGGTGTTGCCCGTAGATTGAGTGAGGGTTCCAATGAGTTGAGTTGATCCATCACATCCAGTTGTTGAGAGGCCTCCTCCACTATCACCCTGTAGAAGTAGAAGGAAGAATATAAGAAAAGAAGAAGCACATTCTATCGGACAATATCCGAACCGAATACGATTGACGGAACTCTTTAGTAGAACAAAACATATTTTTGCGTTCTATTACTAGGCAATATACGGGACACACATCAGCGATTTGTGATCGAGGGAGGAATGGCTGATTAAGTCGTTCACTCTCAGTCTTATTGAGACGTATGTCGATCTGTGATAGAGAGGACATACGATCCGATTAACTTGGGTTACTTACTTGCATTTCTGATCCGTCCAGCATCGTCCAATAGTGAATACCCACTCCATATCGGAGTTGAGAATAGGAAGAATGAATCTGGGAGTCTAGAAGAAATGGTATTGAGGAGGGAGATACCAACCAACCATTATCCTCAGCTACCAAACCGAAACCGACGAATGTCAATATGGGACCATTGTATGGGAAGGAGGGATGGGCGAGGCAGATGGGAAGAATAGAACCGAATTCGAAATCAAACTGAAACGAATATAGAAAGAAAGAATGGAGTACTCTCACTTGGATCTCTCGTTCCAATTCGACTATTGCCATATCATAATGCGCACAGAAATTAGCATATCTTTCATCCCATGCTATAGCTCTCACACCCACTCTCTGGAAGAAAAATTAGAATAGAAATGATGGAAGGTGGAATGCCTTCATATTGTCTTGCTGGCAGTTATCATCCAACTTGGTCACACCGACAGTATTGCAATTTCCTCCATAGGCGACAGTCCATGTAGATGGATCAGATGTCTTGTCGACATTAGAATATTCATTACTGAATGGGGATATATGTCTAATTGTCTAATGATATTAAGTTCATACCATTTCCATTCCCCTGGTGTGCCTTTCTTAATGCAATTCATGCATTTCTCTCTATCGATTACACAATGGGCTGCAGTGAGAGCATGTCGAGATGAGATAAGAGATGCAGAGCACAATCTTTTCGTTCCATCTTAATCACCAATCTATTTTTGTTCCATGAATTGGTCTACCAATTGTTTCCAATGCCGCAGCCCATGGAAACTGTCCTGGCCTAGCGAGATCACCGAAATCGATCTTGTTCAGTCCAATTTCTGAATAGCATTATGATTGTTGGGGAACTCGAATGAATGCTCACGTTTAGTTCCTCCAACTCGGCCACAATTGTTTTGTAGTTCATTATTTTGATTAGGCGATATAGGTTGAATGGAGGCAGATGGTGCTGAAGTGAATATGGGATATTATCCATATATTCCTTCACTCACATTGGACGAAATGCGAATGTATGGAAGCTGGTAGTAGAAAAAAGAACAACATAACCATGGCCGTTTGTGTTCAAATTGACAACGAAAAGCGCCTTTATCTTTCAACGAAAAGCGCCTTTATCTTTCTCCCACACTTTTCATAGTGTGCAAAACCTCGAAAGAAGCGAAGCAAATTTCGATCAAACAGCCAACAAAAGTATGGAAAGCATTCGCATTTGTGAATTAAATTATCCTTTGGAGATCAACTTCGTTCGATTTATAATGTAATGGGATCATGGAGTTAGTTATGAGATTGGTTTCTCATTTCTCGTGAACGATGAGAAAGTGACATGATCCTAACGTGTTCATGTGTCATGACGAGAGAGAGAGAGAGATGTATGGATGCATCTTTAGCTGTCCATCATTCAAATACACGAGAGAGGAAGGCATGAATAGGAACGAAGAAATGAACTATCGTCTTGGACGTTCAATTCCCTCGAGAATTGTTTTCATTCTATAAAAAGTATAGGAATGAAGGGAAGTGGCAGAGTGGAATGTTTCCCATCCATCTACCCTCTTTTCCTCTCTTAAGAAGTCTCTAGTTCATCATTTCGAATGGTGTCTCTAGAGAGTGGTTGAGGAGGGAGGGGGGGAGGGTATCCAGAGCATTCCATTGAATTTTTCTCGTGCAAACATTGTAGATACAACATAGATAAACCGCTGATTCCTTCTCATAATATATGATTTCATCATTTAAATGCAATTTCGTTCAGACGATTCCATTCCATGCCGTGTTCTCACTTCATCGGAGGAACACAGAAACATCCTTCTCACTGCAAGGAAATCACAGGTAACTTCCATCCCCCTCCTTCTAGCTGAATAATTACCATTGTACTGGTAGTGTAAATGTAATTGTTGTCTCATCTCTTAATTCCTCTTCTTTTTCTCTCTCTCTCTCTCTTTTCAATCTGTGGGCAATTAATAATTGATTCCATTCGTGGTCTCTCTCCTCTTCTTCCTCCTTTCTTCCTTCAAATCAATTGGACATCCATTCCTGTATTCATACTATTTCCCCCCATTTCTCAGTTGCGTGTTGAGAATTCCAAAATAATATTACATAACTAAAGTAATATTACATAACTTCGATAACTAAAGTATTGTAGAATGATATATTCTTGAAGTTTAGGTATTCTTTCTTATTTTTATTCGGTTGCGTTCTTTGTATTGTTTGATTTTATCATGGATTCTATTCAGTTCTTCTTCTTTAGAATCGAATCAATATTTAATTAGTAAGGGTGTGGGTGTTTCTTTCTGCTTGAATGATCTATCGTTGATGACGACGTGAACTAGGAAGTGACATCCAT
>LS488926.1:11556-21696 GCA_900490705.1 Pristionchus arcanus | reverse complement strand
GGTTCCCCCCCCCCCCAATGTCTCGTCTCTTCAATCATTTTACTCGTTATCGTTCTGTTTTTGTTGTCTTTTCCCAGTATAGTCCCCCCTTCCCCCAATCTTCCTCCCTTTTCCTTCCTCAGTTTAGTGGGAGATACAGGAAGTAGTCAAATAGATAGTTGCTACAGTTACTCTCACACCTCAATATCTCTCTTTACAATTGTTATCCCATTTTGTTGTTAATCTTGTTGTTGCATTCACAAATTTTCATCAAGATACCGCATAAAGCTGTTTTATTTTTTTCCAGTTTGTTCTTTTGAATCTGATACGGTAATCTACCGTACTCTAATATCTGATCTCTTCTCGTGACATTGTATTGTGTGTACTCTGATTGGTCGTGTCTATTGTAAATGATAGTCAGAGGGAATAGATTTCGTGGAAGAAGAGGAGAAGGTAAGTGAGTTATCTCCATTCCAGTTCATACTTAAGGACTCAGAAGATTCTCTCCCTTCCACCCTCACTTCCCATTAATCTATTCACACGGAGTTTATGCTATTTCGTATTCTTAGATCTAGAAAGAGAGATAGGTGCACTGGTGTTAGTTATCCTCTATTTATAGTTGCTTGACTTGTTGATAACATTGGAACTATTTCTTCTCATAGACGTAGAGGGGTTATCTTAATAGTCACGCAATTCCTTCGTCACTTTCCCATACTCATCATCAATCTTCTTTCTTTTCCATTTGAATTCTTTATTCGTCTCTCTTCTTCCCTCTTCCATCCTCATTTTCCAACATTGGCTTCGTTTTCAACAAAAAATTCGACTTTCAATGCATTCTGTCTTGACTCATACTCTTTTCTCTCCACCGCTACATCAGAATTCTTGCAACTTGTGTCAGCTTCAATTTGGTCCCCGATTTGCTCATTCCTCTCATTTTGTCTTTTGTTTCTCAGTAGACTCGAGAGATTCGGGAGATTGCCATTGTTCTTGTCGATTGGTGCAAGAGATTCGAGAGATATTGGGAGTAAGCAGTAAGGGATCGAAGGATCTCTTTACTCAATCGTGAGAAATAAGAGATTGAAGATGAAGGAAGAGGAAAGGAGAGGAGATCCACCCACATCGTGGAATATCGTTCTCTTACTCATAGATGTGATTAGGAAAAGCTGTTTTTGAAACGAAGCATGTAATTCCATTGGTAGACTTGTAATCATGGGGATGGAAGAGGGAATGTGATTGTGAAAGTGAAGACTGACGAAGGAGGGAGAAGAAGAGAGATGGGGAGGGAGGGGAGGGGGTACTGTATCTACCAATTGAAGTGTTTTGATCTATGTTCTATGGTCTACTCTTTCTCTCCATGCTTAGAGGGATTCTAGTAAATTGAATATTGGAAGGAGGAAGGAGGAGGAGTGATATTTGATGGAAGGATGGGACACACGAATCTAGAGTAAGAATGGAATTGGTACCCATATGCAAATACCATCCCTTTCTAAGAAAAGAGGAGGAGATAGTGATTGTTGATTACTTATCCCATTGCTTTCTTCTCATTCTTTCTGGTCTTTCCCTTGTTTTTCTTATCGATATCCAACCAATTCTCTATTCTCCCTCTTCTCTATCTTATTATTTCCCCATATTCTCTCATGGAACTTCGTTTATCATTCTCTCTCAATCCTTGATTGTCCTCCATCCATCAATATCCTCAATTCATTGCAGTGGTTCGGGTCGTCGTGAGGAGTGAGAAGGAAGGGAGAAGGGCCAATCACGATGGTGCTCTCTCCATCACTCCAACACAATGACCAGGTATACTGTAACCCCTTCTCTCTATCTAATCCCTCTCCCATCTCAGTCATCGGCCCTTCGTGGATTGGGTCGATTTCGTCGTAGATTGGGAACTGAAATGTGTGAGATTATCCCTGGATTATATCTAGGATCATTGAGAGATGCTACTGATGAAGAACAATTGAAGAGAAATAAGATAAAGGTGAGGAGAGTCTTGCCATTCCATCCAATGGTCTCTTCTCTCTTTCAGTCGATAGTCTCAGTGCATGATCTAACAGCAACTCATCCCCTTCACGAATCACTTCGAGTATTTCGTCTTCCTCTCTCCGATTGCCCCTCTGTCGATATAGCCAAACACTTCTCTGAGACGAATGAATTCATTCATTCAAGTAGATTGAGAGATGGTATGTCTACTCGATGAGGAGATAGATCGTGAGTGATTCATCCATTCAGAGAACGTGCTCGTCCATTGTCTAGCAGGAGTCTCTCGATCGGCTGCAGTCGTCACTGCATATCTACTCACTGTGAGTGATCATCATTCAATCGGAGATTAGCGGTCTTTATGAGTGCCGACTAGACTGACTGATCTCATTCCCCTGATCAGGTGACGGATCTCTCATACTTCTCTGCCATTTCTCTCGTCTCGGCTCGTCGTCCCCTTATCAATCCCAACTTTGGATTCAGAATGCAATTGGCCAAGTATTCGGAGAAGGTACGTGGTTATCTTGATCTGTGGTCTACTCGAAGATTAATGTTTATGCAAATAATATGATTGTAGTACGTGAAGCGTGAGAGAGATCGTCTTCGATCTTCATTGGGAGCTGCCTCATTCGATCTACAGTTCACTGCTGATAAATTGTCGTTGCAAGGAGCAAGTAGAGGAAGAAGCTCATCCGCTACGGTACCTTTATTGATGGAGTACGGTAGTTGATTGCATTGATTCAGGATGTATATTCATCCTCGTATGGAAGTTCTTCCCCTTCAACAGGATTCACTTCATTGGGAAGAGCGAGTACATATGGTGAGTAGAGGGAAGGGAAACAGATGATTGACCTCTTCCCCTCTTCAGGTACAGTTCCTCATAAGCCATCTCTCTCAATTCTTCAACAACATCGTCTTCGTCGTTCAATCCTTGCATCAGGAGGAGGAGGAGGAGGAGGGGGAGCACCAACTGGAGGAGGAGGTCATCGACAGAGTCATCCATTCGTCCAGACATTCTCTGATATGATGGGAAGAATGAGTTTCATTGATGATTGATTCATCCCTTCACTCAATGTACACATGTACGTATCCCTCTTTCAATATCACAACGATCCGTTTCATTTGTTTGTAATACAATATTCTTTGATAGTAGATGTTTTGCCTAGCCATTCTTGTCATTAATCTTATCGCCAGCTTTGTCTTACCTCTAACAGAAATCTGCCCCATTGTATTTCATAGTTTACACAGCTTTAATCTAAAAAATGTTGCATAATTCAAAGTCTTTGTTTCTTTCATTCTTTCATCAAATTGGTTGTACAGAGTATTCTTGCAATAGATCTAATCTAGTCATTTTAATCACTGTCTTTTGCCTCAAAATGTTTGATAATCCTAAGCGCTCCCGATCTCAAAAATGTTAACCGTTCTTTCAAAATGGTTTCAAAATGATAAATGTGTTTATATGATCTAGTTCTCGTTGAGACTAATGAAACAATGGAAGATGACAAGGAAGAAAGTGATCTGTGATGGGAGAGAATGTGATAGGAGAGAGAAGAGGTGTGATATCCGATTCTAGTGAGAAATGAGATGGAAGGGATCACTGTTCCTCTGTTCCACAGAAGAGATATCAGATGCAATGTGACAATAACGACACCGTAGCGAAATAATAATGGTCTTCCGATTGAATAATTTACTTTGTCATCAAACGAGTCAACAGTGACAAGTACCTACGTGATTGACACGATTCGTATTTCTAGATTCTATTTGGGCCCGTGAGAGAATGTAGTGAGAATAGAAGAACAGGTTGAGAGAAAGAGAGAGAGAGAGAAGGGAGTAAGTTGAGACTAGAATGACATGAACTTCTTATATCATGGACAGTACTCTTGAAGAAGATACTAGGGTGAAAGGAGATGATGTTAGGATAATTGTAGGATTCAATCGAAATCAAATTGATCTGCAACGCTTCGTAGGGAATACTCACGCTGAGGAGATGTCAAGAATAATTCCAGTAGTAAATGATTAAGAATGCGTTAGAAAATGAATAGATGGGGCGGATTACGAGGAGGGAAAGTGGTTGGCATTCCTTCTTACACTTCTTTCCTTGTGTTCCGACACCTCTTGATAATGGAGAGACGAGAATGGTCAAACACAAGGGGACAACGGGAGAAGAAAAGGAGGAAAAAGTTGAGATGTCGAAGGGAGAAGAGATGAGGAGATTTGATAAGTGATGAAGGTGATAAGAGAACACGCAAATCAAATAGATAGAGCAGGAAGAAATAATCAGACCACAGTACATACGAATTGTAGAACAAGGAAACAATATTGGAAATGAGATGTTGCAAATGTGCAGTTTCGACCAGATTCATAGTCTCAATGCATGCCAATCTCAGATAAATTTACTTATCAATTTGATAAAAGATCGTCTGAATTGATTCGAAAGTACGATACAGTGAAAATCAAAAAGAACAAAAGATACGCCCCCGGGTGGGTTCGAACCACCGACCTTTCGGTTAACAGCCGAACGCGCTGCCGATTGCGCCACGGAGGCAGGTGTGTGCTTGTCCGTTCATGCAGCTCTTTTAGCTGATCACCCACTCGCATTCAATGAATGTTTCATGAGATGTATGTGTCCATGATCGTAAAGACGGAAGTTCGTGTCTTTCCAATCTCAGACTCGATTCCGAATCGTTCGTTCGTTCGTTTTTTGGTACCCGAGTATTGGAGAGAGCGAGCCAGTCCCGAAGAATAGAAGGAGAATGGCAAGAAGTTGTGTGTATCTCTATTCTCTCTTCGATGATCATACTCTCTCATCATGTTCATAGCCTAGGGGCGTGGTGTATATAAGGGGACTATGAGGGTGGAATACATCATCGTCTTCCCCCTTCCCCTTCCAATGGCATCTCTCATCTCTCTTCTACTCGTAGCTGGTCTTGGTTCAGCACAAATTGTGCCTGGTGGGTTCTATTCAGGCTATGCTGCTCCACCTACTCCATTCTATGGAGGATTTGCCCCTCCTGGTAAGCGTGCTGTGATACTATCTCACTTCATTAGTCAGTCTAGTTCCATTCTCTCTCTCCATCACACGAGAACTTCATCGTAGCAGGTAAGTTATCTCTCACTAATCGATCGCTCTCTATCATAACTGATGCAGATTCTCTGGCTATCCATACTAATCATTCCGATTCACAGTCTGAGTGTATCACTCTATGCATGCTCATCTCTGCGCTTCTCCATCCATTCTACCGTATCTCCTTCCATTACTTACCGTATTCTCATTCAGCACCTCTCTACTCTCCGTGTTCACCAGCAGTAGCATGTGCAGCTCCCGCAATCTGTCAATCAGCGATGTGTGTCCCTCCCACTCCCATGATGGCCCCTCCCCCTCTCCCAGTTGCTGCCCCCATGTATGCACCGGTATGTTCATATTCATGCAATACACTGATAATGACACCTTGATCATCCTCCGAATCCTCTCATTCCCTTCATCTCAGGCCCCCGTCCCAGTGCCCGCTCCCGCCCCAGTCTTCGCTGCTCCCGTGAGTATCAATCAACCTCCTTCGATCTCCCTATCTTCCTTTCCCCATCATTCCATTCATTCCAGGCTCCCGTTCCCGTTCCCGTCGCTGCCCCAGCCCCCGTCTACGCTCCCGCACCCATGTATGCCCCTGTGAGTGACCCTTTCTTCCTTCATCCTCATCATCATCCATCTCAGGCTCCTCTCCCAGTAGCAGCCCCTGCTCCAGTGTACGCTCCTGCCCCAGTCTACACTGCCCCCGCTGCCTTCCCTCCCGTAAGTGATCGACCCTCTTTCCTTCCTTCTTATTCCTCCTAGTCATACTCATAGTGGGTGATTCATAGGTGGCAGCAGCCCCAGTGCCTGCAGCAGTTCCCGTAGCACCCGCTCTTGCTCCTGTTCCTCCCGTTGCACCAGTCGCCCCTGTAGTCGCCGCTGCCCCGGTAAGTTGAGGATCAAACCTTCCTCTTTATTCTTCTTCTAACTAAGAACATTCGTATCTCAAAAAGTATCTGAATTGAGCAATATAAAAGGGTAGTCTCCTAGATTGCCCCCGTAGCTCCTATCGTTCCTCCCGTCGCTCCCGTTGCACCCGTGAGTATCCCTTTCCCTCTCCTTCTCCTTCCCCCTCCTACTCATCCCTTCCCCCTCTCTAACCCCCTTCTCTAGGTCGTCCCTGTTGGATGTGCACCAGGCTGCATCGGAGGAGCAAGGTAAGTCTTCCCCTCTCCCTCCTCCTAACCCCTCTCCTCCCCTCTCTCAGCTGTATCTCTGGAGCGTGCTCCTGTGCTCCTCCCGTCGTCTACTCTCCTGCAGTTGGATGTGCTCCCGTATGTTATCCCTTCCCATCTAATCTCTCTCCATACTCACTCAACTCCTCCATCCTCCTCCTCTCCCTTCATCTCTCTTCTCTCTTCAGATCGCCCCTGTCGTTCCCGTTGCTCCTGCCCCCGTACCAGTCGTTGCTGGTCGTCTCATTCCTCAGGCTCTTCCTGGTGCTCCCTGTGAACCAGGAGTAGAATGCACTGGAGGATCAGTCTGCTCTCTGGGAGTCTGTCTCTGCCCTCCTGAACTCGTCCAGGAAGGAACTGTCTGCGTTGCTCGCACTGTCTATGGAATCGTTGCCCCTCCTCCAGTTATTCCCGTCGCTCCCGTCCTTCCCGTTGCTGCACCCGTATGTTCATTACCATCTATTCAGTACCAAGCAGTCAATATCCATCCCTCATCCTTCCCCTTAGCAGGTTGCCCTCGGAGCTCCTTGCCTCGCTGCTGCTCCCTGTGTGACTGGAGCGATGTGCTCTCCCGCTGGAGTGTGCTCATGCGGCCCTGCCTTCATGCCCGTATCTGGAGCATGTGTCAGAAGACGTGAGTCCCTTCTACTCCCTCTTCTCCTCCTTATCTCTTCCCATTCCAGGTCGTGCTTAAACTCGTCCTTCTCCCTTCGAGAAGTTCATCGTCAAAATTCCATCGACTGCAGGGTCGAATCAATCAATCAATCATTTGTCTGTACATTCGTCTCTTCCTCTGCTCATATCGATCGATATTCTATAAAGTATTGACTGACTCATCTGATCATTGAATGCATGGGAATGATCAGGGGGCTAACAATGATGGAGAGTGTCAAATAGAATGACGGAAGTGAGAAGGGAAATGGACCGGTTTAGAAGGGGAGAAGAAGAAGTACACAGATGACTGTGAGAAACACGTGTAGTCGACAGGCAAATAGAAGGGAAGGGGAGAGGGGGAGAAGGGCGATCGGGGATCGGACAGGAGTGAAGAACCATCGAAGATGCCAGGGGAAGTAAGAAATAGAATAGCGATAATAATAGAAACGGGAACGTCTTTGAGATCTCGAAACTTCTCTGCTTTTTCGACCAGGCAACAACAGCCCTGCATGCGGAGGAGACTGGGAATGATAGGTAGGGAATATCATGATTGAACTTAATTCATTTATTTCGTTCGATCATTATCATCTGAAAGTAAAATTTAAATTTACACATTTCGATGATTAAAGGAGGAGTACCACGAATTTCTGGTAAACTGAGGTCTAAATGTGGGATGGCTGGTCACTGTTACCCGATCACACTTTCGAATCTACCAATTCTCCATTTTTCGTTTGAACTGAGATATGATCATTTGGCCGTGTTCCCTGTAGATCGAGCTAGAGACCGTGCGGAATGAGGAGAGCATTCCCTTTCATTCCTTACTTTGAATAGTCGCCCGCGCTGTTCGTGGGAGTCCTCCTTTAATGGAAATGTTCAGCTGCGATTTCGATCACAGAGGACGGATCGCCTACATAGGAAAAATTGGTCGTGCTCAGGATTCTGGACACCCAAGAAAGTGAGTATTATTTAAGCGTGAGTATTCTATAATAGCAGAATCAAGAGTAACACAATTTCAAAGGACGTGTACTTTTTAAAATTTGTTTGCGGTGTGAAGGACAGAACAATTATTTATGGTAGTCAATTCCGAGCAACTGATCATCTCCATGAAAAATGTTACTTCATCCTGAGATAAAAGAATGGCGATGACTTCATGGTGTCAACGAAATCGGAGATTCCAAAAATTCAGCATTGATTGAACTGAAATAAAGTGGAATCTTTGGATGAACCATTGATTCCCTACAAACGACGAATTGAAGCTGAAGAACCTTCATTAGTTTGCATTCGAAATCAACTTTCGAAACAATGCCATGACCAATTGCTTCACATGGGATACTTATGCAGTCTTCTAATAACCAGTTGTTGAAATCTGCCGGTTCAGTATCTTCATCGAATTTATTCTGGGAATAGAGTTCCCCTTCACTTCTTGTTCATTAAATTCTTTCCATTTCAATTCATGCATGCTAAAGACCATTCATTCATCTCATCAAAATTCAACTTCCTTCTTCTCTCAAAACGAATGAAATTCGTGTCAAACCTATGAATTTCGAATGCCCGTTTTACATCCGATATCCGATTCATGAATCCGTTTTGCAGTCTTAGCGTGAGAGATTCGATTCATATTACTGTAAGTGGAACTCATTGATTCCCAAGAGAATTCTTTCCCATATGCTCTTGTTTCTATTGCACATTAGACTAACAGCCTCTCCCCTTCCAGTATGTTTCGTTTTTGCCCTCTTCTTCTTCCAAGTGCAGTCGTATTTCGTTATCTCGGAATTTCCCTCTCTCCTCCCTCTTCCCCTCCCCTCTCTCCTCCCCTCTCTCCCATCCTCTACTCACTCCAACGAAGAACGTACATCTCCCTTGGGGAGTAACTCTGAAACAGGGCCAGAGAGAGGGGATGTCTCCATCCCTCTCCTCCCTCTGCCCCTCCCTCCGTCCTCCCCCCCTTCCCCATTGTCTTTTCTCTCCTCTCAAATCAGTAAGGAATAGAGATGAATGAAGGAGGAGCACGAAAGGGAATTCATCCAATCTCAGTCCATTCACAAGGATGCAAGCACTTTTTTCTCTTCTGCACGACAATAGAAGATGGGCACTTGCAGAATGTCTTCAAAAACTTTTCCCAGATTTATTAAAATATGTTTCTATAGCACAAATATTACTTGCAAGTGATTGTAGGATGGGGGGGGGGTGCATGAGTGATTCCCCTTCTTCATTCGTATTATCTTCATTCATTCCTCTTCAACAGGTGTCGTCTTGAATGTAGTGATTGAACTACAGGATGAATTATGAACACTGAAAGAAACGAGAAGACTCACAACAAATCTCATTCCTCGTTCAACGAAAGATTAGAAGAGGGGAAGAAATCTCACGGAGTTTCCCTCTGAAATCCCCCTTTGAATCCACTTGAGAAGACCTTCTTATCCGTTCTTTTTGACTATTCTAGTTGATCTGTCACATCTTTCGCATTAACTTCCTCTGTAGAATAATTATCTAAAAGAAGAAGCAGCATCATAAAAGAGCACGTAGACTTCTCCTTCACTTTCAATCACTTTCTAATTCCTCACATCATTCTTAATTCTTCGTTCCCTTTAATTCAACTGTTTCCAATCTTTTCCATTTGTCTCAGTTCCTTCTTAGTCTTCACATAAAATACATTGGACCCCTTCAACTCTCCCTCTTTTTCATCCTTTCTCTAGGGCAACTCTTGTTCCTCCTCTACTCTACCCTTTGATCTCCATTCCTCCCTCCATCTCTCCTCCCTTCCTCCCTTCTCCTCCTCCCTCCTCCCTCCCCTCCATCCTCCATCCTCTCCCCCCTAGGGGACCGTTCAGCCTCAGTTTCATGCCTGCATTCTGAAACGTGTCGCCCCCTTCCCTCTCTTCCCTTTCTCTCTCTTCTCCCCTCTAACTGATACCCTTCAAACTTCCTACCAGATAGTAACTAATTAGGCCTACAGATGGACTCGATGGAACACAATCTTCTATTGCTCTATATAATCATCATCATATTTTTTCTGCTCTTTTCTCTATCTTGCAGTATATCTTTGTTGATAGATCTAATTTCCTTTGAAGGGAAGTGAACTTCTCTCATCTCTCGTCTAGGATATTCAATCATTCGTTCCACTGTTTCTCAGATTGTCCCTTCTCCTTCTCCTCCTCCTTCTTCTCTTTCTAATAATCATTTCTCCTTCTTCTCCAAACCTTTCTCGTGAGGTAGCTCATTCGAACGTGAATGATTACTGTTCTCAAGAGTTTCCTGTCCCTCCTCCCTCCCTCCTTCCCTCTCCCC
>LS488926.1:0-11391 GCA_900490705.1 Pristionchus arcanus | reverse complement strand
CTCCCCCCTCCCTCCTCCTTCTCTTCTTCTTATTCTCATCTTCTATTCTGTCATCTTCTTTGTTTTTCACAACATGACCTTTTGTCTGCCTCAAATTGGAATAATCAGGAAGGGAGAATATGCCCTCGTAGAGAGGAAGACACCCTTCCCTTCTATCTATTGGACGTTACCCTTCTTCTCTATTGTCTTTCTCCATCTAAATTCCCTCTTTTCTCTGCTTCCAATTTGGTATGTTTCTGCAGACTATTCGAAGAGAAGGGAGAGAGGAGGGAGGGAGAGGGAAGGGTTAGAGGGAACAGAGAGAGAAAAGGGAGAAGACATCACTACTACGTAATAGAGAAACTCTTGTATCTCTTTGGAAAGAGAAGATCTCTCTCTGTTCAGTCCTCCAATCTGAGAGAGAGGGAAGACGACTCATTCAATCCCATTCCTTCTCTTCACATTCAACTCCTCTTTATGTTGCGAGTCCATCCATCACTCAACCATTTTAAGTTCATTCAGAAATATCTCCAAGTTATTCGATTCCCTCGATCCATTCCCTCATTACCTGAATCTGTCTACCGTAGTTTCTTCATGCATTCCCTGAAGGTCCCTCGTTTATTCATGCAGATTGTTGATTAGTGTTCATCCGTAATTCCTGTGTTGTGAAGGAATACAAATGCGAGTGTACGGTACCACCCTCCTCTCCTCCTCCTCCCCTCCCTCCTCCTTCTTATCCTCTCATCCCTTCATCATCCCTTCTTCGTACCTTTCCACACCCTGGTTTGGCCCTCATTCACAAACCAATTCAAGCCTTGTTTTCAGTGGTAGCCACTACAAGTTATTAGCCATTGAGGAATATGCATTAGGAAGGAAGGGGGAGGGGCACCTCTGAAGGCCATTTCCAATTCGAGATTGATCGAGTCACTTTTCTATTCCTAGCTACCGTAACCTTCCTCTAATTGGTGTATCCATCTAAGAAGTCGTAGACTTGTGTAGGGAATAAGAGAGGGTGAGAAGATTGATAGAGGATACTTCGTATAGTCCATTAGAGGATAGTCGAGAGACAACTGAAGAGAATAGGGAGAGATTGGAGGGAGAATGGAAGGGAGGGGGAGAAGGGGACAAGGGAAAGAGAGAGAGAGAGAGGCACTTCCTCATTGTTTCTCCATTATCTCCATCTATCTCTCATTCTCTCTTTATTCTATTCAATGACGTCCTCTATCAATTTGCCCACTAAATCCATCTGTTCTATGAATATTCTCTCTCTTTCATATCCTTCTTTCCCTTCAACAATCTCTTCTCTTCTTCTTACCTTTATCACCCCATTCGATAGACATCCTGAGTGTCTTCAACTCTCTTCTTCTCCTACTCAGAATGCCTTTCAATATGTCTTCTCCCTTGTCATTCCCATCATTTCTTCTCTCCAAAGAGAGGGAAGTATCTCATCTATCTCTCGGTTGCCCATAGGAACGGGCCAAATCATTCTCCATTCCTCTCTTACTTCCTTTCACGAGAAGTATCTAGTCCCCTACTCCCTACTTAGTCTTCTCCAACGGATTTCTCACATTGAACTTTCCGAATCAGCAACAACAACTTCTTGCATTCTTCTTCTTTCTTCTCTTATTCCAATTCATCATTTCTCAATAATCCTTCTCTCCTTCTCAATATGATAAATGACTCTTCTTCTATATTCTCTTCTTCTTTCTCTAGATTATTTTCTGATTGATATCTAAGGGCATTCAATCCTCTTCTCTTCCACTATAGTTTTCCGTCTTCTTCTCTTTTTCGTCTTCTTCTTCTCTCGTTCTTTCCCTTCAGTACTCTGTTGTTAGATACGGCCGTGGTAAAGATTAATGACCATGGATAAACCTCAGTCTTCTCTTCTCTCCTGTTCGATTGTTCTATACGAAGCAAGTGCAATATTCATTGGATAGACTAATGAATTCTCTCTTATCCTTTCATTTCCTTCCATTAATTTCATCTTGCCCTCTTTGTTTGTCTTAGTGCAGTCGAATTCAGATGAAAAGTCAGGTTGAAAAATGAGATGAAAACAAGGTTGGTCGAATAAGTAAAGGGGAAAGGCCGAAGGGAGAGAGGGGGAGGCAGTTCTTCACTCAAAGTGTTTCAGTGTCGATTCAGTCTAATTTGGCATCCCCAGTTGTTCCCTAGTTCTAAGAGAGAAACTGAGAGAAACTTAGTGGACACTGACTAGATTGGGAAGAGGGAGGAGGGGGAGGGAGGCCTTTGAAGGGTTCCAAAGATTCGGCTGCTGCTTTCTTTCTAATGAGATTCCTTTCTTGATTCATTATTTGAATTTTCTTTCTATTCTTTCGTATTTATTGCAAAGAGTGAGAGATAGGATGAACTAGATACAGTATCGTGATTGATCGTGACTCTGAATGAATCCACCTCTGTATGAAGGAAATACGAATAGAGACTCTAATTCCGTCTGACATTCTCTACTTCATTACGCATAATCAAATATCCTCTTTTTTCGGGAACATCGAAAATAAGATCCTGTCTATTTTCCGAAGATGGTAATGGATTCTTTCGTTTTCTTGTTTATACCATTTCATTAAGTATTGTATCTTCTATTCGATGGATGATCCTCTTCCTCTCTCTTTCTCTTCTTGAGTAGTCTCACTTCCTTCCATTGTTTGACCACTTCCTTCCATGGGATACAATTCCCTCCCTCCTACCTTCCATTACCACATCCATACACTTCCATACTATGTACTTCCAATAGTAGTACCAGTATCTTTAAGGTCTAGATGGAATCTATCTATTCAGTGCAAATCTTGATTCGATGATCATTAGATTCAATTCCTTTCTCTTTTCATCAGAATACATATTAGTATAGATGTATCAATGTTGCATATGAAACTCCTCCTTTCTCTATTCCATCATTCGATTATCCTCTCTCATTCTCTCCTTCTTCTCCTTTCTTCATCCTAATGGTAGACATGTCCTCCTCCCTTCTGTCCCTTCTTCGTCCCTTCGTTCTCCTTCTCAATCTCTTCTCTCTCCACAATAGAAATGACCCCTTCTCTCTCCTTTCCCCCCGTAGATTCCTCTCTATTCTCACTTCCTTTTCTATGTCCTTTTTCTCCCTCAAAGAATATTCTCTCTCTTAGTCCTTTCTGACCAATTGTTCATTGCAGGGGTCAATATGCCATTTGGAATGAAGTCAACTCTCGATCTTCCATCTTCCCCTCCTCCTCCTCTTTCTTCATCTTCTCTTCTCAATTCAGTATCAGTAGCTCCTCTTCCAGTTCCAATGGAACCAACCTTCAGACCAAGACGAGTAAGTATTCTTACAAGAATATGACCTTATTCTTCTTACTCTGTTCTTCAAAACTAATTATCTTTCTCCTAACTCATCAGTTCAGTTAATAGGAAGGGACGAAGTACTCTAACACGAGACTTCTTTCCTTTGAAGGGTTCATATCTCATTCCCATATCCATCATCCATTCACTGTACCGTGTCCCTTTCAATGGTCATTCATGAATAAGGTCATCATTAGTCCTTTCCTTCATACGAAGTATAGATTACGGTATTGTGGGCGGGTTTGATTTCAGTAGAGTGTCTGTCAGATTCAATTGAAGTTTATTACTATTGCATGGAACAGTCTGAGAACAAGAAAGAATGAGAAAGTCCCAAAAGGATTGGGGGATTGGCTGACTTTCGTATGCAAATCGTTTAAGGGTAATCCTAGTTCTCGGGTACACTCTTTGACTATGAATTATTCTGTTCGTCTTTCTTGAGTAAAGGAAGGAAAGAGGAAGGGGGAGGGGAAGAGAGGGAGTGGACAGGATTCAGATTTCATTCGTGGACTTCCCCCTCCTCTTCTTCTTTGTGCATACTGCAGTAGTCAAAGGGTGCAGGGGAGGAATGTGCATAGTTTACAATCGTTATCCCCATCATTCAATCGCCCCCTTCTCCTTTCCCCTTCTCATTCTTTCTTCTTGAGGCATCGGACGGACGAGCTCATAAAATGGATGAGATCAAGAAAACGTGTGATAATCATGAAGATCTATGCAGACAATTCGCTGAATGTTCACTTCAATTGAGACAGGTATGGGAAGATTTATTCCAGAGAGTAATACGACAGTGAAATAACAACGAATTACTTATTCAGAATGCTGCTCAATTGGAGATTCTGAATGAGACGGCATCGTTTCTGAAGACTCGCCATGCTACGATTAGAAGACAAATTGCTGCTCAATCTGGTATGAAAAGAGATAGTAAGATAGAGCATGATGAGATAATTACAGAGGATCAAAATGAATTGAAGAGATTAGAAGAAGAACTGGGAAAAGTGAACAATCAAGTACAAATGTGGATGAGGGAATTGGATGAAGTCAATGATTGCAGAACTGAATTAGAGGTAAGGAATATGGAATTAAATTGACCATGAAAACTTTGTTTTCTTTCATATGCTTGCTTGAGTAGTCACAGAATATTCGAAGAATAACGGAGCATCCACTTTAGATCACATTCGTTCGTCTTCGTTCGGCCCTTCAGAAGAGTGTGACATCAGTGCAACTTGCTTCCATCGATCTCGATCTTCTTCAGAATAGACACGCAGATAGGTACGGTATCACTCTCATTGTCTATCGATAACTGATTATTCATCAGATGGAAGAAGTTCCTTGCTGATGTACAAGCAGAGGAGGCAGCAGCTAAAGTTGCCTCGTGAATTCCCTTTCCCTTCTCCCCTTTATTAGGTGATCTCTCTCTCTGTTCACGTTTTCATTGTCCTATTTCAATTCTCACTTCGTATTCTCTTCCTTTGAAATGGCAATATATTTGAGTATCTGCCTTTCTAATGAGAAACTGCCTCGAAGTGTCGTTTTCCCGTAATCTTTCTCTAGAATTTTCCCCTTGATCTACCCTCTGATCGATATTTGATCACTACCAGGATTACTCTAGATCTTTCTCCTCTTCACCATCATTACTACTCGAACACTCGTATCACATCCTTCGTATCCATCTATGGATTTATTTACGCAAAATCAAAATATATTTTGTTGTTTTTCTCGATTAATTGCCTGTACAGAGAACACTTGTAGAATAGAATTCACGCGTTTCCTCCATTCGATATTATTCATTTTCGTTCATCACTAAAATAGTCACTCCATTCTACTCTTCAACCCGGTTATTGTTCCAATTTCTAGTCATTCAATAAAGAACTTCATCACATTTATCAACAATCGTCTTACTCGTATTTTCAAACTCAAATTGGAACCCGTGAATAGACAAGGGACTAGGAAACACCCGAATTATACAGTAACAATGATGACTAGGCACGGAAAGTGGGACATTCGTCTTTGGTAGAAGGATAGGTTGCATCCATTCGTTTCTTGAAGGCTGTTAGAGCTCGAGAAAACCGATTCTTATTGGTAGATTGCACCTAGAAGGAGACTCTCTTCACATCTCCTCACTATTCTCTCTTCACTCACCTGTTTCGTCTTCCCAACATCTTTGGCCGTTTTGATTCCACGATGAAACATAAAGAGATCATCGACTAAATGGAGAGAGAATCCAGCGCGACACAATTCCCATCTCTGAGAGAGAAAGAGATTGGAGGAGGAAGAAGAGGGAGGAGAGGAGGGACTGACCAGACAAGTATTGTCTCTGATCATATAGGGAAATGCCTCATCGTGATATGGAATTGAAGAGGGAGAAACGAATTGAGGTTCCCATGAGGAACGAGCTTTCATTCTGAGAAGAAAAATTCCATAGGATAAGGAGAGAAGAACTAACGATAGATTCCTCTTTGCAATTCCATCTCCTGATTTGTCTTTCTTCTTCAACCAATTATCAAGATCAGGAATACTGTGACCTCCCTTGTAGAATCTAATGGATTCGTTTATTTAGTGAATCGTGATCGATAACTCAAACCTGTCATGGAATACAACAGCTTTCTTAGTGGAGAGAAGAGCAGCGAGATCCGTCTTATTCTTTGGACTAAATGGAAACCTTTGAACAAGTGCATGGGGAACGTTCAACCTTTTAACAGATTCATCGATTTCGAATATTCGATAAACAAGAACTGATTTAGAAGCAGTTATGTTCTCTCGAACGGCGATTTCGGACATTCTTCTGAAGAAAAACCACTGAATTTGACTGTGGAATTTAATATTCTGACCTCTCGAAACCGTGTGAAAACAAATGTTCATAATCCGCCATCAGAATGAACTCTGTTTTGATGAACTGAAGGGAATAAGATTGATGGACGTGGAAATAAAGTGATAAAGTGTCTCAATTACTTCTCTCGCAATATTTCTTCCAACATTCGCAGGATAAGCAGCTATTTGATCGATTGTTTTATTCCTCTTCTCAATTGTGCACAAACTCGATCGATGCAATAGAGAATCACATTGATCATTCTGAATAATGAAGTTAATTCAAGATGACGGGATTAGGATACCGTCGTATAATAGTGCAGTGAAAGGCCCTTCATTACTTTACCATTCTTTCTCGATACTTTAGTGAGCTGTAAAGACTATTTTATCTGCTAAGAATTCCACGTTTCTTGACTGACCATCGCTTCGAGACAATTTATTTGTGCTTTCGGTCGATCGAAAAAGACTGCAATCGATACGGGTCCATTCCAATTTGAGATCTATAAGAAGTATTTGATTGTGTGTCTAGCCCCTCCTTCTTAGTCATTCATTCTCACGATCGAAACGATAGATATGCACTACATCAAGCGGCCTATCAAAGCAAATAAAGATGATATCAATGTGCAAAGAGAGACCAATTTGAATGGACGATTGACGTCAATATTGTTTCGATGGAATGGATAAATGGATCGACCTGCTCAATCAATGTATTCTCTTCGATATAATCAGCACTGATATGAAGAACGAGAGTAACGGATTCCCTTGATTGACTTCCTTTATCTTTCCTTCCTTCGAAGGCATAAGGAAGAACACAGAAGTTACCATGAGGAATGAGAAGAGGAGAATGAATTAATCTAGAAGAAAGATGATCAATTATTGAAGAGAAGAAGGGAAAAACCTTTCGATGGAAGAAGTGAATGTGGTACTGTAATGGAAGCAGAATAGAAGAATAATTAGACAATAAAGAGTTAGGATGATGAGTTTGACACGATACGGAACACTCCTGAATATAATGATAGTTGGATGTACAATGATTGGAAAGAAGCTCAATGATTATAGATTGGATTGAAGAGAAGAAGGAACCGACCGCTTTTCAGATAACATTACGCTCGAAATGAGAGAATTCATTTTTCTCGGATGTTTTCCTAATGAATCAGCAAAATATTTCTTAGCAAATCTGATGGAAAAGACTCATCGCTGTGAAAACGAAGCGAAAATGACCGTGATAAATTTACGATAAAATCGGAAAGGCTCTAATAATCTACATATTGTAGCGCTGTTGTATTTAATTTGAATATTTGATAAATAATTTTTTTCACTACATTTCATCTCTAGCGCTGCAAGAATGGATTATTTTTCGTAAAATTGTGTAGGGGATAAATTAGGAAGTAGAAGATAAGAAGAAGGAAACTGACCGCATTTGTGATGTACTCGGACTCAAATAATGGAGAGCATCGAATCGAAGAGATAAGGGAAACGGAAATGAAGGAGAAAAGAACCTATAAGAGAATAGGAAATGAAATGAATCAGAAGGGACGCCGCCAATGGAATAAAAGGAGAAGAAACAATACTGATCTGATCATGCAATTCAGACGTTTTTGAGATGGAAAAGAAAGTGAGGAAATGGAGCCAATTAGAAAGAAAAAGAAGGGGGAAATACTTAGGAATGACTACTTTGACTCTCTTTCCCTTCACTTGAATAGACCACTTGTGACACTCGCAGTAAGATGGACTATCACTCAAGTTTACATTGTTTCCAGAATAAAAGTGAATAGAGAGAAGAGGAGGAAGGAAAGGGCTGTTCTGAAGGGATGGAAGAAGGTTGAGAGAGAACGATTTAACGATGTTTGAAAGCATTCAAAGGGTAGAAAAGACTCAGTGAAGAGTTCTCTTTGTGCCAAAGGGAAGACATCAGAAATGCAATAAGTGTCTCTCTCTCCCATACTATCCATAATATTCAATCCTATTTCGATTGTCTTCTCTCTTTCTGTCTCTATGCATCCTTCATGACGATTAGATGCCTATTTTTGATGGGAAGAATGAAACAACGTATTTCTCATTCAAAATGACATGCATTCAATTCGTAAAACGATGAACAAATTACATTAGTGATAGATAAGTGAATGATAAGAGGGATAGAAGGTTGAAGATGATAACAAGTATACATAATATACGATAGGGAGAGAAGAATTGTGGAGGAATCACTCTTGTATCAATCTTGTATTATGATCGGAGAGGGAATAGTGATTGAGATTGAAAAGACTTGAAAGGAAGAGGAAAGGGAAAGGGACGAAAACAGAGTTGTACAATCGTTATGATCAGAAATGAGTGAAAAGAAGTTAGTAAAGCAGAGAAGTCAATAGGATATCCTAAAGGATTATCCGCTTAGAGAAGAGAGAAGGAAAAGGAAGAATATTCCATCGAAGGGTCAGGGACAAGTCAACTGGAGTAGGAATGTTTATGGATGGAGTGATGCCTTTCCTTTGAATCTAAACAATTGTCTCTTTCACTCTTCCACTCTCTTCATTTTCCATGATCTCTCTCTAGTCCGTTCTCTCATTACTTCTTTCCCATACGAAATGAATCGGAGCAGCTTGCTTTTCCAAGGAGGAAAACGATGAATTGGGATGGATTGGGCAGATCGAAAAGAGAATGAATGAACAAGAATCGTAATCAATCTGATCCTCATGAAATCGAACGAAAAAAAGAGGAATTTTTATCAGATGGAAGCTCGATTTTTCTGTTTACACTTCAGATTTCGTGTTCTTCCCTTGTTAGAGTGACCAAAAGAGAGTGAAGAGATTGAGAGTGTGAGATCATAAGGAGTGAACTAGAAAATGAACTTTGTGATCTCTTTGATCCAATCAACAATATGAGCTTACACAACATAATTTTCAATTTGCATAGAATCACAAATCTCAATTCTTCATTCCTTCTTTCATTTCCATCAAATGATCCTCTCGTGAGTGGTCATTTCGATGTTTTCTCTTCTCTTATTTCATCTTCTTCTTATATTCCTCGTTGCTGATCCGTCTATTGGAATACCTAAGGTTTATCCCATCTTCTCTATTTCCTCCTCCTCAACATTAAATTCTTCTCAGAATTGCGATGATTCGGTTTTCAAGATCTGTGATTCCTCGAGTGTTCATCGATCATGCAAAGGCGCATCGGATAAACGAGTGGTACTCATCTCCATTAAATCTTCCTTCAATCAATGAAATCATTTCAGCAATTTGTAAATATTGATGATTTCATTATGTATTTGTGTGATGATGGAGACAAATTGATATACAGTCCCGAAGATAATCGATTTGATACTCTACAAGTAACCGAATCACACATCAGAAGGCATTTATATTGCTATTCCAGGTTGAATATTCGATTATTAAATGCAATGGAGAGAATGGAGAATGGGAGGGCATCGAATCTTCTAGTGAAATCGACAAAGTGAAGCAACATGAATATAAAAAAATAGAGAAAACACGTAAAGGAGTTCTGAAATGTAAAGGAAATTTAAGTAAGAGTTTAATACGAGTTTCAACCTTTGAATGTAAATAATTGAGAACTATCATGTGATAATACTCGATTCGACTTTGATGATAATTCATTCGATGAAACTTCTGGATGGAAAGATCCCGTCTGTTATCAACTAATATTCTCAATCATAAACAGCCAGATATCTGATGTCTCAAGTTATTTGTTTCAGCTATACGACGAACAATTAAAAACGTACACCTGTCCAGCTGATCTTCGATTGTATTTGAAGAAGAAGTTTACTTTCGGAGTGAATTATGTGAGTGGAGTAGGTTTGTGAAGAAGATATAACTATTTCCTCTTTAGGGTCATTATCTTCGATCGAAAAATATCCGATGTGATAATGGCAAATTGATGGCTGAATTCTCTCATCTAAAGGAATCACAAGAAGTTGATTTTAGAGATACAATCACATGCAAGAAATGTTAGCCTCTTCTTTCTCCCCGACCTCTCCTCAACTCTTTCTTCCTTTTCAGTTGATTGCAGTGATACTCTTGATCATTCTCTCTCTTATCTCAACATTCTCAAATGTGATGCTAATATCAAAGATAATTGTATATCGACCAATTGTGAATCTGGAGAAATCGATTGTAACCCTGAAATCGACGTGAGAATTATACCAGGAAGATGCAGCATTCAATCATTCAGTTCTTCAATGAACAATATCCGTGTGGAGATAAAGGTCATGAATTAGTGGTCTCCACCAAGGGAGATGGAAGTACAAAGACGGAAGTATGGACTAAAATGAATGAATGAACAATATAGTTGACATTTAGAAGTATTGGGTGAAAGATAATTATATCGATTGTCGTGATTCTTCCCTTTATTTCACTGATACTGAAGGAAAACAAAAGAAGATCTTAAAAGATGATCAAATTCAATGCAAACTTCGTTTGTCTCTTTCCATCTTCTTCCTTCTTATTCTCTATTTTAGCTTCTTCATGTAAACCATTGATGAGCGATTCCAATGAGATATTTGGATGTAAAGGACGATACGATTGTTATAATATCTCTTCTGATTCCATTCCCACTCATCATCTTGCTAAATTCGACGGAAATTGCTTCGGAGGCCACGTCCTCAAAATTAATCCCATTGATAAGAATGTAAATTTCCTTGTAAGTTGCACTCATGCTATTAATTGTATGAGGTATTATTTGAGATAGAATTGGAAATGATCGAGTGTCGATATGGGAATTGGATAGGCCATCTTCTTCCTAATTCATTATCGAATGCTCAATTGATGAAAGATGGATCACTCAGCGAAGATTACGATTGGATATCAATTGATGAAAAACATAATCTTGTTTGCAAAAGAAGAGGTTATATAGATACTTGTATTTATCTTTAGATTAACTAAGATTTATAGTTGATTTCACCAAATGTGAGCTTCCTCTTACAAGTTGTGATATACAAGGAGATGTTTGCGAGAGGGTTTATTTCCCTCAATATCCAATGCAAAGTTCTCTTTGATAGGTGAAAGAAGATAATGGACTGCAAGTGAAATGTCCTCCCGATTTCACTCTCGTAGAGTATATTAAATACAAAAATGGAAGCGATGAGGTATTTCATTCGTAATTCTCTTTTCTTCTCCTCAGTTTCTTACAGGTGAAACCATTCGCATCCCCATTAGTGTGTGACAGAGGAAGTGGAAAATGGACAGAGCAAGAATTTCCTTATCGAGGATTATCGTCAGATCATGAGAAGATGAGCTCTGCAGTCTGTGCAAGTATGCCTTCCTCCATTCA
>LS488917.1:74217-86084 GCA_900490705.1 Pristionchus arcanus | reverse complement strand
GGTGAGAGAGTGAAGGGGCGGGGCCCGGCACGGATGTAAAAAAGTGCCAAAATAATTTGTTTTATATTTGTCAACATGAATCGACGTGTTCAATAAGCAAAGTTTGTATCCCCGTCCGCTCTTATTGACTGCTGAAACATAATTCGGATAGGAAATTTTGGCGAGACTAGATATGAATTTTGTATTTTTTTCACGGAATATCGAATCGAGAGCAAAATACACATTATCCTTGCGTGTTGATGAATCGATGAAACACAAGCTCATTTGGAGGCACCGCTTTATTTTGCTTGGCATGCTACTCACTACTCACTAGAATATTTAAATGATTATAATAAATTAGTTAAATTGTTAAATAATTATTTAATTACAGACGTCCGGCGGCCCCTGTCAGACACGCGCAGACGGGCAAGACGACTGACGAGGCGTACGATGAGTTCATGAGCGAGTTGGCCGGATTACTGTAGGAGTACGGTGGATTGATGGGGGTACGGTAGATGGGAGAGGGGTACGGTAGATGTGAGAGGAGTACGGTAGTATCGACGTTGTTGATCTTGCTGTAGATGGAGAGTATGGTAGGATTACGGTAGTACGGTATCGACTTTATTATTCACTGACCCGCTTTATTTGTTAAATTTATTTTTTCGAGTGATAAAGAAAATGATTTATCAAGTGTTGAGATGAGTGATAGAGGAATTTGGAAAATGAGAAGTGACTCTATTGGGATGCAAAGATCACAGATGGTTTCAGGCTTCAGGCAGAAATATTGGTTGAGTATGCTGTAGGTATAGGTTTCCGCATCTTCAGGGGGGTACTGGCGATGTATCTACTAGGCAAACTGCAAGCACTGACGCACTCAGGGAACATAATTGGCGCTGTCGAAGAACCCCCTCTGCAATCCTCTTCTACTATTCCGCCGCATCGCCTGAATTATAGAAAAATGCAATCAGTAATTAGCATCTGACTATATGCAACAATAAGCATAGTAGTTAAATAATGATCAATTTGTTATCGAAATTAAACTGTTGTAGCTTGGTCAACTCTCAATCAACAAGTCGTACCAACTGGTTGTGCAGTTTGGTTAGGCAATTTGCGGTTTCAATTATCATTGAAGACTTGCAAATTTTATAGTAGGTTGATTGTTGTGCGTTATTACTTCTAAAACACTAATTGATTGGCAATCCTCTTAATGTACTCTGTTCGACGTTTACCTGTCTCGACTGCTCGGAGGGAGCGATCGTGGCTAGTGTGATGCTGTTCGGTTGCTGATCACCGATGTTGTCCATTGAGTGACGAGCCGGTAGGATCTGGGATATTGATTGAATTACGGTATCTTTGGTGGATACGGTAGATCAGTATCAGGATAATTTATCGGGCACGATCTAATTGTAAGGGATCGATAAGGTTACGGTAGATGGGTTACTGCCACTATGGAAGTACGGTAGGTGTGTACCTTGTTCAGCCTCTTCACTAGTCTATCGATTGGACGGGCGTGGAATGCGACGAGGACGATTCTGAAAAGGAGTACGGTAAATTTATCGATCGATTAAATTCACCAACCCATCCACCGCGTGCAGCATTCCCCACGAGAAGGTGTACGCGAGGAAGAGGCCCCACTCGGAGGTCTGTGATACGGTAGGAGATATTGATTAGGGATACGGTAGGGTCGATTTTAATCGATAAGGTTACGCTAGGTACGGTACCTGGGTGGTTCCGATGAGATGGTAGGTGAGAATGGCACAGAAGAGCGGGATCACCTGGCAGATACTCTGGAATATTATCGATTGAGTTGTTCGAAAATGAAATCGAAATGGAGAAATATCTCATTAAATTTTGCACCGTACCACCATCAATATATTTCGAAGTTTCGAATGGAAAAATAAGTGTAATTGTGAAGAGGAAAATATATAACCTGCGCAAAGAGTTTCTTCTCGATCGATCTGTTTTTGTCACTGTTCGCGTGCTGAAACAAAATAGTTGAAAAAAATTTCCGCTAGTGATTAAAGAAGGTGTCCCACGAATATCTGGCTAACTGAGTTCTCGATGTGAGGCTGTGGGTCGCTGTTACCCGATAACACTTTCGAAACTCCCAAATCACCATTTTTCGTTTGAACTGAGATATGATCGATTGGCTGCGTGCCAAGCGACCCTGAAAAGCAGGCAACGAGCGAGAGAGCGTGTAAAATGAGGAGAGCGCGCCCTCTCATTCCTCACTTTGCATAATCGCCCGCGCGATTCGTGGGACGCCTTCTTTAAATTTGATTCAAAAAGAGCTATAAGAATTCGAAAAGATTCGGCCGAAGAACGCTAAGAGGAATGAAGAGTTTGGTTCTTCATAGTCCTAATCTGGAATTACCTTTCGATATCTCCTGAACAGCATGAATGCAATGAAGTCCATGGTGAAGATGATAGCGAGGATAACGATGCCAGAGACGAAGTCGAAATAGCTGAAAATCGAATATTTCTCCTCAAATATTTAGCCGGAAATGGGGAGAAAAGTCGGATACACACAAGATTTTTCTTTGTAAAACCCTGCCTGCCTTCCCTCAGGGCGGAATACGTCTCTTTCTCATTAGTATCAACATATTTTTCCAGATCAATGAGCGTGGCTCGATGCTATTCGTCAAAACATGTTAGTTAGTATTACTATGAACCACTGAGTTCACTCGACTCACAACGAGCAGAAGTGACCGCACTCTTTTTTACCACGGAATGTTTCTCACACATTCGCTCGACGTTATTCGTCAAAACGACCTCGTTCGTGATAACATTGATAACATCATTATTAACACATTTTCATTATCATTGATAACGTGATAACATCATTGATACGTGATAACATAAACCACTGAGTTCATTCGACTCACAACGAGCAGAAGTGCCCGCACTCTGTGTTGCTCCAGATTAGCCGTCAAAACAAGCGCGTGTGTAATAATTCGAACCACTGAGGTTACGGAGTTCATACGAATTCGTAAAATATATGGAACCATTGAGTCAAGGTTTTCCTCTCATAATTTTTCATTTCAACTCACAATGAGCAGAAGTGCCCGCACTCTGTGTCGGCGAAATTCCACAGTGAAGTGTTGAAATCGTAGGTGAAATAGCACGTATCGGCTGCAATTTCACGGAGTTTGGCCACGTTTTAAATATCTATTTTGCTAGAAAAATTTCGAAATCTCTAATTATTAGGTGCCAGATTGTCACTTCAAGAAATATCTACTAGCGCTTTGCAGTAGCTCGGGGTTTTAAAATTTGTGTTAAAAAAACTGTGTTAAAAAACTTGTCTTCAAATTTTTGAGGGCTTTTCAGGTCAAAATATGTTCAAGATGTGTATGAAAAAGTAAGTAGCATGTATTTGCTGAAAGGTCACGGATACTTTGTCAAAAGCTTTCTCGTGCTCTCTCGATGTTGCGTTATCTCTCACCGTCTGACAATCAGTGGTTAGATGGCCTGAGTAGACGCAGACGCCCCCGCTGATTCACGCAACATAGCTCCTATTATCATTGTCTAGGTTTGACACTCCTCTTTTCCCGCACTCTCTTGCCTGTCTGACCAAATCCAGTTTGGATAAAGATAGAGCTGTCGTGGGTTGATGATTAAAGTTGTCTGGTCTCTCTCTGTTTTCCCTGTTCTCTCCATCTTCTGCGAACTTCTCAGAAACAAAAACAGACGTGTAGTCCAATAAGCACTACTACGTCAGACGATGATGCATCTCACATTCCCTATCTAGTCTGCTACGCTAGTCCAGAGATCTATGGAAATATTCTGTCTATGAGTCTCTGCAGCCAGAGATTATGAAGATCCCGAACGAATTGGGGGTGCATCATTCGCTTTGGAAGATCAGAGGATTTAGATAGAACGGTCGTGACGATTTAGAATCGTATCATGAGGGGTGTTTTCTTTTTGACCTGATTATGTGCATAAGGGATCAGGTTTGAGATGAGATCGGGAGAGACTATTTAGATCTCGAACGAATTATTATCCAAAAGATCATTGTATTTTGCCTAGTCTGATATACAGAGAAACACTTGCTCAAGGCAACAAATCAAGATCAAGAATAGAGATCAAGGATCAAATCAAGAAGATCAAGAGATCTCACGTTTAAAATACGGAGTAATCTCGAGGAAGGCGCATATGAGAATCAGTGAGACCATCACAGTGGTTACTCTTTTGGTGAAGAAGGCTTGACCCTGGAAATGAAACGGTTTGGTAAGTTTAAGTAAATTCGCCTAGAAACACAGTGCTTTGATAAATAATCATAATGGTTGATGCTTGACCAGTTATCACCGAACAATTGAAGTTACATAAAACACAATATTTTGTAGAACAGTTGAAACGTATTTGGGCAACGGGCAGTTCGAGCAAAAAAGAGTTGAAAAATATTACTGAAAGAAATCAGGAATCGGAAACGGGATAGACACTTGATTGAAAACTGTCGTATATCTTCGGTCAGATCATGCAAATCTGAGAAAGTCAGGAACTAACCGTCATGGGAAATGCGATGCTCACAAGTCGATTGAAGGAGATGATGATGTGTGAGTACTCGCAACCGTAGAGGAAGAACAGGGAAATCTGCGAAATTATTGATTATTACGAATATTATTCGTTCAAGAGCCTGGCTGTGTATCTACACCCACTTCCTAAAGCTATTGAAGCTAAGCGATTCAAAATATGAAGTTTGATTATTATTACCTGCCCAACAATCTTCCCTGGCATGCCACCGAACACTTGCTCGCCGAAGATTCTGGAATTTAATAAAATTGGTTATGGTTTTGTAAAGGTCTCATTCATTATTTTTGTATGATTCCATTGAGCACCGTACACGATCATCTTCTACTGTCATAAGCCAATTCATATGCTGGGTGAAACTCATCCCATTCTTCACTTGCGAGATTCTGTGAATTTCATATTTCTAAATCAATTGTCTCGTCTTTCGTTTAGAATCTCGGAATTCTGTGAACCGGAAATGTTCAACTTACAGATTGATTGGCAGCGCACTCCAGAGGAAGAACAACGACGACACGCCAAAGTTGGAAAAGGCGAGAAGGGCACAGATGACGCCGAATGCACTGTGCATGTACTGCAAAATCCAGTAAACACTTCAATTGTTAAAATCAGAAAAAAATCTGAAAATTCCTGAAAATGTACAATTTAAATGTAGCAATCGTGTAATGTTTCCTATTAAAATATTTTTTTAGGGAACAAATGAATCACTCACCCGTGTATGATACACTGTAAGCGCAGCCAGCGCGTTCGAGATAATGCCTGTGATTGAGATCTGAAGGCGTGATCTTTGATCTTTATCTAATTCCTGGTCTTTGATCTCTGAAAATGAAACAAAATCTCACCACATACAGCACAGCAACCGAGCCGGCGCTGCCTCTCATTTTTTTCTGAAAAGAAAGGAAGAAATTACGTGGTGACTGGGAGCAATGCAACAAACAGAGTAAAACGCCTATCACAACCTAGATAACCTAGATAGAAACGAACGCCTATCGAACCGGTCACTCGAAGTAATCTTCCTTTCACGATCTCGTGATCAATGCAGTCATCTATGATACGTTGACTAGACTCGGAAATTTTCGAGCGATGTCACTCGAATCTCATGATTCTAAAATTAATTAAGAAGGTGAAATTTCCTTACAAGCTATAACAAAAGCAAGATACGAACGATAGTAAATCAGGAACGAGACACAGTCTTCTTTTCACGATCTCGTGCTCAATGTAGTCATCTACGTTGACTAGACACGGGAAGTCACGCGGGTCTCATTGTGCCTGATCATTGTTGCGTGAAAACTATCGCACTTTGGTCAATGAAATGTATCGAAACGTGGTCAAAACACATCATAACATCGACATTTGCATTAGGGGGAATTCCGAGAGCAATGAGAAGCGGCATTTCGTCATATCGCGTACTCTCTAAGCGGCCAGAGTAACGAAAGAGCTTGCGGAATGAAGTGAATTTTTCATCTGGACAACCTTAGTAAGACGTCTGTGGGAGGAGTGAGAGGATGAGGGAGTCTCTGGACGCGCTAGGGGTCGGGGTGATATCGTGAATCAAGATTACTTTGAGAATGTTGACCTAATGTCTGGGATATGCACTGGGATATTGAAAATCTGTGCGAAACGTGATTTTTGAACTTTACGCTATATTCGATCACATTGTATGATAAATATCGTGATTGAGGCTCATCGCGAGAATCAGACACGAAAAAAATAAGTGATAGAATGACAATGAATTGTATCAGGAAATTTCCTGGTCCAGCTTGATGAGTCATTTGGCATTTGGTAGAATCTAGAATCATAAATAGCGATGTTTTTGAGCAGCATGGATTATCTGCGTCACTGATGAACCTTATGAATCCGACAAATTTTGATTTGGCTGTGACTAAGATTCGAAAATTTTTCATGCTCACCAGAACCTAGTGACCTACCTACCTAGTGAATGATAATCGTATGGCTAATATTATTCAAAAGGGGGGGGGGAATATGTATCTGACAATGAGTTCAGATAGGTAAAGTGATCAAAATGATGAATTACTAAAATGAGATCATTAATGCGGAATGAATGTATAATACTCGACAATGATACGTACTGTCCAGACTATACACCAATGATCTAGTACGTCGGATGAGACTGAAAATGAATATGAACTCTTTGTCTTTGGAAATTTCTTTTGCAAATCCGTAATTGTAACGTAAGTGGCAGATGAGCGTTGAAGAGAATTATCCTAATGATCTGATTTGTGTTGTTACGTTACTCTTTTTTTGTTCTGCAATGCTTTCAAAAAATATTTTTCATATTATTTTTTTGAAGATTGTTCCCTCGATAAGATCAGCACCCTCTGGCAGTCCTTTCCAATCTTCTTCCATCCCTCCGACCTACCATCTCTGGAACGAACAGGGATCGGAATCCTCCCTGCACCATCCGGCCTTGCCAGAGGGGACGCATCCAGTCTGTACTCGGATACCACCAGTCTTAGGGTATTTAAGGACGACCTTAAGCCCGAATTATCATCTTGATCTGACTTCTCGTCTTCTCATCATGATGTACTCACTCTGCTTGCCCTCAATCATCGGTCGTGAGCCTGCTCTCTTCCGGAAGTGCCCGACCTTCGATCAACTGATCCGGTAAGGCTTTTCATCAACAAATAGTAAACCAATTCTTGTTTTGCTTTAGCTGGCTTTCTCCTATCTATCATTCCCAACGTAGAGAGTATCATTTACTGAGAAATTGGGAATTCTAGAAATAATCAATAATGAGCTAGCGAATACAATTTTTCCGTGTTGTACACTAAATACCGTATTGCCAAAGCGCAACGCAATTTTCAATATCAAAATAAATATTCTTCTTCAGCAATCCGGACGCCCCCTTGCCCGATTGGGAGTCCGTTCGCACTGAGATCAGTGCCATCTTCGATCAACTTTATCCCGTAGAGAGGCTGTTCGCTAGGATCAAGACGTACCTGCCGGATTTGTGAGTTTATTTCCAATTCTCTATTAATATTATCCATTATTTATTAGCATAATACAACATACAATTCAAAGCAGTCCAAAGCTGTTTTGAATTATCGTCCAAAGCCTGTGCCAAACCTTGTCAAAACTGTTTTGAAATATATTTTTCCAGCATGCTGTCCCCTTCAAACAAGGGATGCTTCAAGCCTCGACAGCAGTGGGAGGACGAGCGTCCCTACGAAATGCGCTTTCACTTCTACTGTCAAGCGCACTTTGGCGATATCTGCCGGGATATCGAGGGAAAAATAGCAACCAGCAAGAAGAGCAAGGTTGAGAAGAAGGAACTCGATAAAGTGAGCTAACCACGAAATTTTCAGAATCACCCTTTTTGATGTCATCGAACGTTATAGGCTACCGGTTCTTTTTCTAAACTACCATTTTTCAGTTGGATCGTCTGAGCTCGCAGTTGACTCGTTTCCGTCAGATTCTCGATATCATCGGTCGCATCATTTTCGTGAGTTCATTGTGCAGTAATGAATGCAATCTGAAAATAACACTTAAAAATCTGCAACGTTTCCTTCCTTGATTTCAATTCTGATTCCCTATGCACCCATCCCATTGATAGAATTTTCCGTCGTCGCGACTCGGGCGTAGATAAATTATTATTATTCTCAGGCAACACCGACATCGATCTTCGCACAAGAGCAGAAGCCTGCGCCCTCGAGAGTAGTGATCAAAGCTGCCGTTTGCCCGAAACAAGAGGTGCGGTACATTAGAACTCAGTTGTTGATACACTTTTATTTGTATCCTTGCATGAAAGCTAGGGTTGTCGGGATGAAGAATCTCTCTCTTCATTCCGCAATTTGTAATCATTCTTATTTTTGTGTGTCAATCTGCGGGCACCTTTTTTTGAAAATTAGAATCTCTGAAAATGATGTGAATACCGATGCAAATCTTCGATTTTTTTTCAGTTTCGCGATGCCGTTTTGAGAGCGGTTATAGAGAAGAAATCTCTAATCTGCAATCAACCGCCGCCAGTTTACTGCAACAAGCAAGAGGTAACGCATTGGTTTCAAATTCAAGAAATCCTTAAGTTTTTTTACAATACTAATAACAATATCATCACGAATGAGTTCCAGATTCGACCACGAGCGGTGAAAGCTGGTACGCAGAAGGTAGTGCTAGAGAAGAAGAAGGATCGTCGGAGAAGTCAACTCTCGATCAGATCTGGTTTGTTTATTTATTCCTTATTCATTATTTTTTAAAATTTGATTTCTCAATGCCCTATTTGACACGCAAACTAATGAAACTCCTTTAGCTCGCTCAACCCCGATCGCCTCAAGTCATGTCGTCGAATTGAAGAAGAAGATCGAAGTGGAAAAGAAGACGATTGAGATTCCGTCAACTGATGAAGAAGATTTCGACTCCTACGCTCAGGTAACTACATATTTTTTATTATTTTTTCATTCGGAACTGTTGGTTTCAAAATAGCAATGTGACTCGTGCATTTTTCTAGTAATTCTTTCTCATTCTTTCTTAATTTTAATTCTTTTTTTTCATTTTCAGGAGATCCTTGCATTGACCTCATCTGCTGCAGAGATCAACCATGCTTCGTCTGGATGCGAATCGTCATCTGAGCTATTCGATTCAGCGTTTGATTCTCAGGTACGTATGCAGTTCTTATCATTCTTCTAGGACTCCTTCCATTCTTGATCATTTGATGAAACATATCTGGGGTTCATATTTCTTTTTAAGTCCGCAGCCTTTTCACAATAGCATTGTAACGATTACAGAATTACGGTTTCTTCTCCGACTCAGCATCGTCGGAGGAGAGTCTCTCGGACTTCGAAGAAGCATCGCCTCTCCTCGACTACGACCGTCTCGATGCCTTTGAGAAGAGGCTGGAGCGACTGTTGGAGGAGAAGAGGAAGAGGGAGGAGGAGCAAGTCTGCGTGAGTATATTTAGCATTCATTCACTTGCACAGAAATCTGTGGTGCAGATAGACCTCCTTTTCGCTTGCTCTCACACTTAGATCGATCAGGAATCATGCGGAACAAAACAATTAATAAATAAACGAAAATAATTTTTAAATTTTTCAGGATGCCATCATCGAGCAAATGAATCGCGGCTTCACTGAGAATCTGAAATTGACTCAAAACAAGATTTCCAATGCCGTTTGGTATGGCAACGCATTCTGAAGCCCAATATGATTATTAGATATTTTTTGTCTCTTTTTCCTCTATCCCTCCCCGATCCCATTTTCCAATTAGCCTTTGTTCCTATTTTCGCTGAAAATAATTCTAGAACGAAATCTAGGATTTAATAATAACAGTATTAATATTTATTGTGCCTGTTCCTCGTTGACAAAAGATAAATATTGATGATTGGTCACAAGTATTCGAATACGGACAACTCAGTGGGAAAATTTTATCGAACAATTATCCGGAATTGCGGCTTTCCTAATTTTAAATGCACCTTTTCACTTTCTATCATCAATTTTACTTCTGTTCTGTTCTTCTGCTATCACTTCTTCCAAAAAATTTCACACGTCAAATATTGCTGTGCATTCAACGTGCACAAGTTTTTGCCTGGTCAACAGTGCTCACTCACCTCCCATTTTCTACCAAAAGGTGCCTTTCCTTACTATTCTCCAGTTTTAGTGCGATTAGTGCTCCGAAGATCGCTGTCACATGCACAACATTGCCGCTGTGTATCCAATGGCCACAAGTTATTACTTGCGCCAAGCGGGTCAACAGTGCTCACTCGATCTCCATTCTCTACCAAAATGTGCCTTTCCTTGCGTGAGGTGCACCTTTCCGCACACAATTCTTCTTTTGCATCTACCCCTCACCCTCTCACCAACAGGCGTTATCTCTACGTAACCCCCAGCGTGAGGGTTCATTGCTGTTCGAGAGCACATGTTCCTCTTTCTCGCCTTTATCACGTTGAGTATGCGTGGTTCACGCAATAATTTCGTCCTCTATTTCTCAATCGCCGGTGATCTCTCTGTTACTTCGATCCCCTACGAGACAGTCGACAGTTTCGCAAGCGTTTTCGGATCAGAATCTTATCGCGACAGCAGTATTTAGGTGCCTTCTGATAGAGTGATCAGTGTCTCATGATTGGTCCCTTAGGTTCTCGGTTATTCTCGATTTGCAGCGCTGTATGATAGAATGAACAACGTGTGTCTCGCTAAATTGCAGTAATGGCAATTTTCGTGCTAAAAAAGACGTTCAAAGCTTTTGAGAGCATTGAACCATTTCTTTTATTGACAAGTGAGTAGAGTTACCTATCGCGATGTTTACCCTTCACTTTCTCCTCGTATCTTCTCCTTTTCCCACATTCCATCGTTTCGCATGATCATCGAGAGAGTAGGAGTGACGGACGCAACCACACCATTGCTGTCTCACTTCCTCACTTCCTCATTCGATCACCTCCTCTCGTCCCTTTCTCATCCCTTCCTATCGCACGTTTCTGACCATTCAGCTGTTATTCATTGTTGTCATCCGGAATTTTCAGTCTATTATTGACACTATTGTGCTGATCATATTATTAATCCGTCTGTACAATGTTAATGTTTTAAAAAATGCTTCAGAAATGCCTGAACTCGGATCGTTGTTGAAGAATTTTGAGGACGTTATTGAGGAGAAGGAGTGCAGACATGAAGGTTGGTTCTTGTAACGGTAATAGGGTCTAACAGCGTAAGATCAAAGACCAAAGATCAACCAATCACTTCCAGGCTCGCCAATCCCCGCCTACCTCAAGGGCACCATGCTAAGGAACGGACCGGGTAGGCGAACCCCTTCAATTGACCGATTGCCTGGCATTTACGCTTTTATATAGTACACATTTTTCGCTTATGAATGCTGGAAAAACCCGTCCCACTCGAGACTTTCTGATGGGCATAATTTTTGTACGAGAAAGGTGCTTCCTAAACGAAATTTTCGCAATTTTTTTTAGACAATTCGAGTTAATAGCCTCTCTTCATTCGTTAATTCCCTTCAGGAATCTTCTCGTGGGGCGACACCGAGTACAATCACTGGTTCGACGGGGATGCCTTTGTTCAGCGATACGCGTTCAGGGAGGGAAAGGTGAGTTAATAATTTAGAAATCTAAACACGATTTGCCGTCTCATATTTTTTCTATCGCAACTACGATCGAGTATGTAGGAAAAATTGCAGTGGTGGTGCCTATGTGACTTATTTTATAATTCGAAAAAGAAATATTTGATCTCACATGTGAAGAGCGCTTGAGTGGGTAGAATCAGACAATTGCGATATTTTTTGTGCAACGATGCGCGTTCAGAGAGGGAAAGGTAACTCATTTGAGAATTTGAAGCACGAATTGACGGCTTGTCCTGTCTCTCTATCGCAATTGTGAAGAGAGCAAAAAAAGGGGGGGGGGGGGAAGGGGG
>LS488917.1:46948-65592 GCA_900490705.1 Pristionchus arcanus | reverse complement strand
GATTAAAAAAACTGAAAAATATTGAAATTTAAAAATCTAAAATATATAATATTACCAGGAGTACTTACCGTGCCCGTGATGACTCTGGACGGCACGAATCCGTACGTCGTCATACTGAGAGCGACGGACCTCGGAGAGGTTGCCAGGTTGGTGATCTTTGATCTTTCACTCGATGATTGATTGGGTGGGTAAGGTTTGAGTTATGTTTCATGCTTTGCTTATTGTTAATCGTTTACACCTTCTTCAATTTCTGCTCCACAAAAAAAGAAGTATGAATAATATTGCATTGAATTGCAGATACATCATCCCCACGGACCGCATCCCGTTCGGCTTCCACGGCCACTACACCACCAAGCACACCACGGAGAGAAAGGTGGATGCGTGAAGGGCAAATTCCGGCCCTAACAAAATATTTGAATGATATTTTCTGCACTTCACTAATGATGGCCTTCAACGCCCACTACCGACCCCTAATCATACGAGTTGTAATTTGTAATTAACTTTATTCGTGCGATATTCGTATTCAACACTGTTCAAATGTGCTTCACCGACTGCATGAAATGCAGATTGCTTTTGTGTTCCGATAATTTCATTCCGTCCGGTTGAGTAATATAAATTAAATATTTTATCCATACAAATCGCCTCGCATCCACAACAACAAAGATAAATAGTGCATGATTCCTATTTCGAAAGTCGATATCACATATCCCGTTCCTCCTTCACCAACTCCTCGCCCGCCTCCACCGGTCTCGGGGGCGGTGCCGACTCGGCTGGTACCGGAACCGACCCGGAACCCGGTACCACCAGGACCGGGGTCCGGCTGCCTGGCACCGGAAAGGACACGTACTGCCCGTGCACGGCCGGATGGTACTCGTTCGGCTTCAGTGCGTAGTATTCCACGGGGTGGGTTCGGCTGAAAATGGAATCAGTTGGCGATCGGCGCTACCGTACCATCGTCAAAATCTTTCACTTTCGCCTGCTCTCTCGCTGTTCTCTGCCTAGAACGCGGTTTCCGAATCCCTGTATAGCATTTACCACTTACAATATTCCATGCCCCCTGACTGCCAGCTATTTGGATACTGAAACCCACCTACCGTAGCCCAACTACCGTAACCCATCTACCGTACTCACTTGAGGTGCGTCCACATTGCGTTCGTGCCATGATTGTACATTCGCCGGCTCCACCCGCACAGCGCACACGTCCCGTACTGCTCACCGTTGACGTACTTCTGAAAAGTCATTTGGTGATAGAAGTTGCGACCGGCTACAGCATCCCCGGACTACCGTACTCAAAATTCTGCTATCTACTATTTCTATTTCTACAATTCGTACTTCTCCCCATTCACAGACTTCTGAAAAGTCATTTCGCGATTCATGACAATCAACTCGAGTACATTAAACTACCGTATCCTGAACATCATCGATAACTTGTACCACATCTAACTCAATCACTAATCGATCACATCTAACGATGCAAGTGACTGTGCAGTTCGGCTACAGTATTCCCGAGCTACCGTAATCACAATTCGAACCCATTCTCACCTCTGTGAAGTGGGTCCAGATGGCGCTGCTTGAAGATCTCTTCTGAAAAGAAAATAATAAAATCAGTCCGCGATCAACCACCTTTCAGATCCAGAGTAATCTATGAGAATCGTACCATAGGTGTGAATTCAGCGGCTTCATTAACCTCAGGCTCTGGCTCTCCCTCAATGCCCGTAGCGGCCTTGTACTTTTCCATTTCCTGGAAATCAATCGATAAGGTACCGTAATCCAGAAGTCAAAAGAACAAATATCAAACCTCCTCAAAGTCCACTTCTTCCTCCTCGATCTCTTCCTCTTTGAAGAGTGGCGAGTAGCTGAATGTCAATCGATAATTTACCTACCGTAACACGAATATTATCGATCGATAACTGATCTACAGTATCTCTCCGATTATCGATTACCTCTCATCATCGGACATCGAAATCGTCGTTCCGTCTTGAAGTGGCGCGGCAGACGTGATGGATTGTGAGGCTGAATAATTTAGAATTTTCTAGTGAATGGGTTACGCTTCAGAATGCATTCAATGGGAATAATTGAAGGGGTAATTTCAATGGCGTTTCGGCAACCATTTTGATAAACAAAACAAACATACAATAAAAATTCCTATAGGCAAGAAAAGAACTCACGCTGCTCAGTGGGCACGACCTTCGCTTGCGGCATCTTCTTCGATACGAATTGTGGAGAGGCGTGGGAAGGCTGGAAAAACATGCTTCAGATCAAGTAAAATTGAACATTGAGCATTTTTCTCACGAATTGGAAATGTTGGATTTGCTCATTCTTGTGCTGCTCGGTTTCATCGAATATTTATATGATTGAGTCGGCTAGACAGAACAATTGTAGATGGGTTCTTGTTGCAAAATCATTATTACGCAGTGAAGTATTCCTCCGATAAACTTCGCCTACCTCAACGGTTATCGAGCTCTCCCTGTCGAGTGTAGCGTACTCGCGTGGGTGGCAGGCTCTGAATGATTTACGATTTATTGATTTTATGGAAAGATCAAAGATCAAAGACAACCGAATAGACTTACTTGAGATGATTCTTCATTGCGGTCGTTCTATGGTTCTGTCGGGGCACAATATTTCGACACAGCGTACATCTTGTCTGCAGTGATAATGGATGAATATAAGTCAGCGTCGAACTTTTTTTTGCCATCCTGGCAATGTTCATCTTTTTTGAGCAATTGTGTCATTTTTTAATGAACTTTTCGTCAGATTGCGTAAACTCATTTTGACAAAAAAATCTGCGATGATTATAGAGCTGTCAGCATGAAGAATCCGTCTCTCTTCATTCCTCGTACTCGTTTCTCTTACCGGTCTTCAACCGGGCAGCCCTAGTTGATTGCCGTACTCCATGGATACCGTCCTACGATAAGTCACAAACGGTGACCAGCAATCTACCATTACCTTCAATACCGGGCGCAGAAATCTACCGTAACCCAACCGATCTGCCGAAAAAAACTCTAACCAGTAGCTGCCCGAATTCGCCTACCAGCAGCTCGCCGCGTTCGCCGACCATTTTCGTGAAGAAACTCCACAGTCGCGCCGGGGATCCTGTGCTATGCTGCTGCTGGAATGGATAGATTCTCTACATTACAAGTTCTCAATTAGGGCTGTCAGGGTGAAGAATCCGTCTCTTCATTTCGCGTGCTCTGTCACCTGTCAGAGTGACGAGAGAGTGTGCGGAATGAAGAGATGGATTCTTCACCCTGGCAGCCCTATTCTCAATAACATTGGTAATTAATGCTATTGACACACACAAGATCCTTAGCTAACGTAGTGAGCAACACTAATTTATCATTGATGGCTGTGAAAAATGATTGAATCGTTTTATACTGTGCACTAAATGTAAGAACAAGCTGAATTCAGGTTCACGAATTGTTTGTCGAATTTAAATTTTACAATATAGCAAACTGACCGGCATCGTACGTTGCGGTAGGACCTTTCCCAGTTGGAGAGGCGATTCCGTGTACTGGTGTGCGGCCAACTGAAAGGACTACCGTAGTCCTACCGTGTACAATCCGACAAAAGTCCGAGTGTACCGTACCCAAACCGTATCCAACTCCTACCGTACCCTACCGTACCTGCTGTGGAGTGGCGACAATGCGTGTGATTTTGGCTGCGGGCTGCTGGGAGGATGTTCCTGAAACGAATCATACATCTGCGATGTATCTGCGCGACCATCAATTATACGTTTTCCAGATGTTGATTTGGGATTTGTATTTTTCTGAAGAAGTAAGCGGCTAAAACTATAAAAGCGAGTAATTGCGGCATTTGAAGAATCTACGAAACACATTTCAATTCGCATCCTTCGGTAAGACAAAATGAAAAGGTTGTTCAAGGCTCACGAAGCTCACTGATATGCCAATGACTATTCAAGACTAATTCAGACCGAAGGGTCTAATCACTTCAGACTGAAGGGTCTAATCATCTTCGGGTATACTTTTGTGATCCAGTCTCGCAATAAATAGCTCAAGAAATTACGAAAACGACTCAATGCATCATTTGAAGGACTCGTGAAACTCAACTGAATTCGAAAAACCTGCGTATCTATAATGTACCTGGCGCACCGTACACCCTGATGTGCGAGGGCGGCAGCGCATTCACTGGAGCAGATGCAAATATTTTTTAACGTTCATAGGTAATTCAACCTATTATTCAAGGCACACAAAGTCCTACGTGGATCACTACCCAGAATATTTCAATGGAATCACCGTAAATAACATACCAGGAGTTCCATATACCCGTGCGATGTGCGAGGGCGGCAGCGCATTCACTGGCGCCGATGCAAAGGGCGATGCACTTGAATGAGGTCGTTTCTGCACAGAGATCACTCGCTGAGGAGCACTGATTGGAAGGGTGGAAGGGTGTGAAGGCGCGGGCGATGGCTTGTCCTGAAGGGAGAGATACCGTAATCTGATTATCGATTGATTTTAACGATTTTGGAGATCGCTACAGTTACTCTGAACGGAAAGATACCGTAACCTGATTATCGATTTACGAATTTTCAGGATAATTATAGTATTCTTTCACATCATCAATCGATTCTTGCCTATTTTTGAGCTGGCTCACTGTGAATGTGGCACAGTACCGTACCATCGATCCTACGGATACTTTATCGATTGATGCTCACCTTTCCATCAACCGGCCATTGTTCACTAATCGCGAGCATTGCATCGGATATGAGCAAGATGTGGCCGTCCATTTCGGAGGATCTGGAAAGATCCTACGGATGGATTTATTTTGATTTTTTTCAGTCAATTAAGATCTATTCGTGCAATAGCAACATCAACTAACAACAGCAAACTAATAAAAAAAATATTTAAAAAAATAAAAAAAACTAATACCGCAAACTAATACCTGGGAGGTTTCACTCGTAGAAAATGCCTCAGCCTTCCCTCAACCTCTTTTCTTGAGGCTCGCACAGATTCAACATCGTCGACCATATCCATCGATAACAGGTGATTAATAAAGTATTGAAACAAGCAAAGGCCGCACTTCGTAGGTTAGATATGTTTCACCAACAATTCGTTAGTGCATTGCACAATCAGACACGATCAGTGCCTTGAAAACTTCATTACAAACCAAAACAACGAATTTTGTAAATTTCATGACTTCATCATAATCACACCTCGTCTTCATTTGCTCCACGGCATCATCCAATCGTTGCGCGATCATTTCCCGGACCCGACTATTCATGTCGTACTCCGGCATTTCCCCACTCTCTTCTTCCTTGATCTCAACTTTGATGGGGTCGGGAAAATCCTGCAAAACAAGATTATGCAGCTTAAGGAGTTTCAAGTGAAACAGCGCTATAGAAAGTTATGCACTTTACCTCCGGACAAGTTTGCGTGGACATATCGGCCATTTCCGATATGAACATCTCCGTATCCGCACTTTTCCTTTCCATTAGAACCTCCGGGTGCTTGCAGCGAAGATGAGCAATCATTGGTGAGGTGTTCCTGATTATTTAATTATTTAAAAAAAATATTTTAAAAAATCAGTTCACGCTTGCCCAATTGCATAAATTCAAAGGGTACTAGGTCGGATGAGAACGTTTTCGCAATCTCTGATACAACAGTTGTATCTCGCCTTCCACAGTTTAGTGCCGTTCAAAGAAATTCTGAGAAAGAAAACTCACTTTACGATTCGAATGAATTTGCGGCACAGATGGCACTCGGCCGCGGTCTTATCATACTCGAGAATGGTGAAGTACTTCCAGGCGATAGAAGTGGGCGGGGCCATGACTGATCAATAGCTTGATAATAATAATATTAATAATTTATTAATTAATTTACTAACAAAAAAATAGAATTGAAAAAAATAAAAAAATAGAAAAATAGAAATAGAATATAAATAGAATAGAAAAATAGAAAAATTTATAAAAAATAGAATTGAATCTGCTGCAAATTGAATATTTCCTGAGGAGTCTCTGATGTCAATGATTACAGAGAAATTTGCAATAAACAATCAGCTATAAAACCGTTCCGTAATTGGTGTTAAACACAGTATTAAGAAAGCGACACTAGGTCGGATGACAACTATTTCGCAATATGCTCTCTTACATAACAATTGATACTCGCTCCACCAAAGTTCTCATCCGGCCTAGCACCTAAGAAAGCCAAGCAGCTTACTCTCGCGATTTATTCGGTAGGTCAACCGGACAACTAACGCCGCGCAACGTGTCACTTAGAGACGGGCGAGAGCGTTTAACGCGTGTTAGAACGCGCGGGAGATAGAGAGGCGAGAGATGGAGAGGAGGATGAGAGATAGGGGAGAGGAGGAGAGCGGCCAGGGGGGAGGGATGAGAAAGAGTGGTGGAGGCACCCGACTAGAGAGGGGGAAGGACGCGTTGCAATCAACAGGGGACGCGTTGGTGGATCGATTGCTAAACTCACAGATTGGGAAGTAGTAAGCTTGTAAGTTGTCATGATGTTAGAGTCTCTTCATCCTGACAAGTCTTGACAGAAAGGCTAGTCAATCCGAGTAGAACACACAATACTTTTTTATTCTCTTCTTCTTTATTATACAATTAAGTCTTTGGTAAAAGAAATGTGCGGACAAGCTTATGTAGGATTGGGAGGCAGTGAGATTCCATCCCGTACCCTTCTCTTGTCAACTGTTGTTTTCCATTATGTTCTGTTGACAAAATCTCTGTTCGCTGGGCCAGTAGTAGGTAGCACAAGCCAGTATGAGACGATGACGAAGCAAGAAAGGCTGGCACAGGAAACTTGTAATTGTTCGAAGTTCAAATATGCTTCAGAAAGTGCATAACGCGTTTCGAGCTGATTATTTCCTCAATTCCTTGGGCGATTCAGATTGTAAAAAAATATCAGATTGACCACAAGTTCTCGTTGGGCTTTTTTTGTCTCGTGTTTCTTCTCCACTGCACCGGACGCTCGCCTCTCATTTCGCTATGATATCTCACAAGTCAGAGAGACAAGAGTATGTCCAATTAGGAGAGATGGATGCCGATTCTCATTACAGCAGCTTGTACTACCTAGCATTTGAACAGAAACGAGTGAATGAAGGGAGTAGACAACTCGTTTCCCGACCCAAAAAGAATGTCCCTGAGCTCTTTCTCCTTCCTCCCCACAATAGCTTGTGGTCAACTGGTTTCCCGTACCAATAACACCCTTACTCGTTCCTCCATCCCATCCCTCCCCACTCTCGCACAACAGCTTGCGCTGACCAGCACTCAAGGCGAGAGACAACATCAATTGAAGAGAGCAGGCTAGAGAAGGGACGAGAGACACCGGCAAACAAGGAGGTTGAGCCAGGGACAGGCACCAAACACGCAGACAGAGTCTCTTGGAGGCGAGAGAGACTGTCAAGAGGGGAGAGGCGAGACAGGCAGAGCCAAGAGAGAGGGAACGAGAGGACGCAATTTCGTTGGTGCACCACTCTTCCCTCTCTCACACTCGCTACCCCCAATCGATTGTTCTTGGCTATCCGCTCAAACTTGACGGCAACACTATACTTTTTGTTTCAAAGCCGTTTGCATAGGGAGTTGGAATGAGGATGCAATCGTGTTGGTTATTTGCACACACAGCTCTTCTCTACCTAGTTCACAATCGATTGCTCTTGGATACTAGTTGGCTCTATCACAAATCATTCGTTAGCTTGTTTTACGGCTAAGAAAATCGCAAATACTCTGGTAACTCCATCTCAACACACGACTCCCAATCGATTGCCCTCTGCTACTGGTCACTAGTTCTTACTCAACTTGCCACAAACATCAGCTTTTCTTGAGTAAATTGCTAAGACAATCCCAAGAAAACTCGTCGCATACTCGCCACCCCAATCGATTGCTTGTCTACGCGGCCAATCTGCTTGCGTTCTGTCGTTTTTTCCTTCTCACACCCTGTGGCTACTCTCATTCTTCCCCTTATCTCTCTTCATTATTTCACATCTCTTTCTCCCACGTGGTGTTCTAACACGAAACCCAGAGACTTTTCATATGATTTTCCAGTATTTGCAAGAGCTTCACGGAAGAAGACTCTGACAATATACTCTGACTGAAGGCATCGCAAGAATGGAGTACGACATGAACTTGCGCGTGCGGGAGATGGTGGTGCAGAGGTTGGATGATGCTGTGGAACAAATGCAGAGGAGGTGGGTTAATGATAGGAGTGAAGAATCCGTCTCTTCATTAGGATAGAGTTCGCATTCTTCATTCTGATATCATTATCTTTCTTTATTAAAAAAATCACAATTATACAAAAACATGAACATAATATTTCAGTTCCACTCCCGAAAAATATCCTCAACTCATTCGCTTGCTGGTCGAATCGTTGCTTTGGCTTATTCGTGATTGGCCCGGACAGCAGGTATGATCTTTGATCTTTGGTTTCTGATCTTTGATCTCTCGATTTTTTTTATTTTATTTTCCTAAAGTGAAACCTCTTTTTGATTTACATTCCAGATAAGGACGTTGCCCTTTCTGAGCGAAAAATCTGTTTCTAGGTCGACGATTTCGAATCCGTGCGCGCTTCTAGAAAGGAAGTCGAGGGAAGACTGAGGCAATTTCTTCGAGTGAGGCCTCCAAGGTAAGCAAATTTAATAACTCATTTCGAAATAATAATAGCAGAAATTCGTTTCAGAACCTGCGAAATGGAATCGAATATTCTACTCGTCTCTGATGCCATTCTCGCGATTAGCGAGCAATGGCCAGTCGACAAATTGGTAAGAGTCAACCAATAAAGTCATCGTAGGGATCGATTATTAGGGATACGGTATCCCTCCGTTCATGGTTACCGTATTTATCTTGAAAACCAATAAATTCGATCGAAAGTAAGGTTACCGGTTCAGGGTTACCGTAGCTATCTCCAAAATGAATAAAATCGATCGAAATTAGGGATACGGTATCCCTCCGTTCATGGATACCGTAGCTATCTCCAAAATCAATAAATTCAATCGATAACAAGGTTACGGTATCTTTCCCCTCAGGACAAGCCATCGCCCGCTCCTCCTGCTCCCGAACCGATCAGTGCCCCTCCACAGCAGCGAGCAATCTCAGTGCAGAAACGACCTCATCATCAGAATGAATCCTCATCATTTCCATCGGCACCAGTGAATGGCCAGTCTCCGTCCAATGGCAGGCCCGTTTATGGCACGCCTGGTACGCTATTTTCTCCTACAGAAGGGATAGTTCAAATATTTTCCATGGCTGCTCTAAACCGAAACGTCTCAATGATTCTACGACGGATCATTTTTTAATAGCGCCAAGTATCCAATTTATCATTGATGGACATTTTACTGGTTGAGTTTCATAAATTCAACAAATAATGATGAAGGTAATCACAACGATATTTGGTTGAAACCGAAAGAACTACTCAAAAATCAAAATTTCAATGTTTGTTTACTCGTGAATACGGGTGCGTTGATCGCGTTGCGTTGCGAGAGACTCTTGTTCGTATTTGAACATCGATTGGTGCCCACAGGTGAATACTCTAGTCTTATTGCAGGAACCTCTTCACAGCAACCAGCTGCGAAGATAACACGCATCGTCGCCACTCCTCAGCAGGTACGGTAGGGTACGGTAGGGTACGGTAGGGTACGGTAGGGTACGGTAGGAGCATTCGGTAGCTTCGGGTACAAGCCTACGGTAGGTAGGTAGGGCAGGGTGGGTCGGCTGAGAACCGATGTGCCGATTCTCATTCCTTTTTGAGCGTGAAAACATACCGACAAAATCTATAGCAACACGTACGCTTTATTTCAGTTATCACCAAGTCGGGTATCATGTAAAAATCAAATGCCGTACTGCATAAAGCGATTATCTACGCTAGGACTACGATATTCCTTTCAGTTATCGAACTCGTCGGTAAACTCGTTTCCTCAGCCTACTCCGTATCGCTCTTGGGAGCAACCACATCGAATGCCGGTCAGTTTACTGGAGTTACTGTAATTACCGTACTTATCAATGAAGTCGAAGTTTCCGAAAAGTGTTCAGTTGCAAACAACGTTCTCGTCTCTCCATGTAGCCTTATCTCTCGTCATTCAGATAAAACGAGAGAGTATGGGAAAATGCTAGACACAGATCATTCATGTCAGTTGTCGATAGCTGACTACCGTATTCCAGCAATCGAACAATGCCGGTACGCCCTCTCGACTGTGGAGTTTCTTCACAAAAGTGATGGGAGAGTCGGGCGAGAACTTGGTTAGTCGGTTTACGATTCGGAATGATACGATTACTGTAGATTACGATAGACATTGAGTTATCTGTCTGTAACAGGGCTGGGAAAAATTTAACGGATCTCTCATTTCACAATGCTCTCTCGCCGGTTAGAAACAGCGAGAGAGTATTGCGAAATGAGAGATCCGTTAAATTTTTCCCAGCCCTGGTCTGTAACGGTAGTCACGCTTTCGAAAATAACATCGACTTCTCAACGTAAAGCCAACTTTTATTTGTGGAAATACAGTAACATGGGGCTACGGTGCAGTTCGATATTCGTTCAGGCAAGATGCAACGTGTGTCAGCGAGTCGTCCCTCGTCAGAATCATGGCACGTCCGGAATGAAGAACCATCTGAAGTTGGTCTTTGATCTTTGATCTGTGATCTTCAAGAATGCTCGGAGAGATGACCTTTGATCTTTCAGGGCGCACCATCCACAAGAGTTCGCGGCGCTGGACAGTGAAACGCCCGTTAGGTCTGAGGTGAGTAAACGTTTTCACAAGACTTTTTTTAAATTGTATTGGTTTCACGCAACGGAAGACGGAGTTATATTGGAGTTTCTTGCTGGTTGATTGCTATCACGAATCGGTGAAACCTAACCGGTCATGAATGTGAATGATTGGAGAATTGAGTAAGCCCCCTGGACTGTCATTTAGGGATGTCAGTGACAGTGTCAGTGTGGAGAATCTCTAGGAAGAGTGGGATTCATCTTCGAGTGTAGTTCGAAATACGGGTAGTCGTCACTTCATTTCACACGCTCACTCACCCCGTCAGAGAGGCGAGAGAGTGTGTGAAATGAAGAGACGATTACCCGAATTTCGAACTCTAATCAGGAATTCAATCGACCGCCCTTTCAGCCCTCTCGTTCATCTCCGCAATTCCTCGCTATGCAAGAGCAGCAACCGAGGAAGAGGACAGTGTCTCCGGAGAAGAGTACCTATACTTATTTCTTTTCTTTTTCCACCTGTTTTTGAGAAGTGTTCTGAAACCAAATGAAACCGTCGACTATTACCCATTGTGCATTATAGACTTTAGTATTCAACTCGTGATGCACAACTCATTCGCTCATAATAGCAGGAGTCGTTTTGAATATTAATATTGTTTTACAGTCGATCCCTCCGTGTCGGCTATCGTTGCTGCTCTTCATAGCGGGCCGACTACGATATGCTTGTCGGACGATGGGAGGTAATCGATAATCAGATACGGTAGCTCAGTTATCGATTGCTTTCCAGCTACTCGCCCCTCTTCAACGAGGCAACCGTCAAGGAGGAAGAGGTCGATTTTGAGGAGGTTTGATCTTTGATCTTTAGCCGATTACGGTAGTTCGATCGATTTCAGGAAATGGAAAAGTATAAAGCAGCTACGAAAATAAATGGCGAGCCCAACGAAGCTGAACGAGCCATGTTGAATGAGCAGTTAGCGAGCTTGCAGGTACGGTAGTTGCAGGTTACGATAGCTACCAGACTTGTTCGATCGCCAACTGAGTTTAATAATATTTTTTTTGCAGAAACCGCGAGCTGTGACCAGCGACATCTGGGCATACTTCACCAAGGTAATCAAATCATTTATTTCCTGTACAGGGGAAGATAGGCCTAATCCTAAGGTAAGGTCCTAAGCTTCGCAGTCACGATTAAAAGGGGTCAGGAAAAGATGTCTTCTGTCTCCACAGTTCTCGGTTGAGGGCATGACGCTTCGTGATTCGATTATTAAATAATTCACAGTCTAGAATACGGTAGTCGCATCGCAAAGTGACTTTTTAGGATGACGCCCCGAGCGGCGAGAAATTCGGATCATGCAAACTGTGCGATTGGAGCAAGAAGATCCACAACCATGGAACCAATGGAATGTGGGGACATCTGAAGTGAGTACTCTGTAATTGGGGTACTGTAGATGGGATATTTTATCCATTCTGGAGCCCAGGATCAAAATTGGGATATTCGGAAAAGTGAGTATTCATTTCACACTTTTGGTAGGTTTCACCGGTCCGTGATAGTGATGAGCCGACACATTCAGCATTGATGTATCCTCCCCAGGACATACAAAATCAAAACTATGATATTTGAAAAAAATCGACCCGTAATTACGTTAGCTGCATGCCAATCACCAACTAACTTTATTGAATAGTTTACCAGTTATTACGGTAACTGCTCCCTAATCGCAAACTGACTTTCAGATATTATGGTTGCTAGATATAACCAAAATCACTAACTGAGTTTATTTCGGTTACTACGGTAGTTGCCACTCACAATCATAAACTGACTTTAATTCCAGGAAGCATCACCCGCCCGAGTATTCCATCCTCAAACCGTACGAGTACAATCCCGCAGTGCACGGTCAATTCGTGCCCTCGTCGATGCCAGGTAAATGATAATAATGATATTTATGCTTATTTACAGGAAATAACGAATAATTTTTTGCGTGAACTAGCAACAATGACATTAAATTCAATTTGCTTACTCGTTTCGGCACTAGGTCGAATGAGAACATTCGGATGATAACCTACAGGATGAGAACTGTTTTTATGAGGGTTGTTGGTAGTATTTTGCCAGCACGTTCTCAATTCCAAATAATCGTAACACATTTCGGTTCTCATTAAAGAAGGTGTCCCACGAATATCTGGCTAACTGAGTTCTCGATGTGAGCTTGTGGTCGCGGCTACCCAATAACGCTTTCGAAACTCCCATGTTTTTAATTTTCGTTTGAACTGAGATACGAGCAGTTGGCTGCGTTCGAAGTGACCCTGAAAAGCAGGCAACGAGCGAGAGAGCGTGCGGAATGAGGAGAGCGCCCCTCTCATCCCTCACTTTGCATAGTCGCCCGCGCGGTTCGTGGGACGCCTTCTTTAAGTCCGAATGCACTCGTTTTCACCTGCTAACCTGATCACTACTTCTATGTGGTTATTAACTTTATTATTATTATTATTATTATTATTATTATTATCAGGCTGCGCCGTGGTGCCGGGCGGGTCTGTCGTCATCGTCCCTGGCGGTATCCTTCCCGCTAATCTGGTCCTGCCACGACCGGTGGAGGCGGGCGAAGAGCCGGTAAAGGATGAGGGGGGTGAATTGTGAAGATCATTAATTATGTACTTGTAATAATTATCCGCATTGATGTCCTCTTTCTATGTACAAGAGTTCGACATGCGGGTCAGTGTGTTATTGTTTCTTGATTTATTAATATCCTGCGCTGTGGGGGCATCCTTCCCGCTAATCTGGTCCTGCCACGACCGGTGGAGGCGGGCGAAGAGCCGGTAAAGGATGAGGGGGGTGAATTGTGAAGATCATTAATTATGTACTTGTAATAATTATCCGCATTGATGTCCTCTTTCTATGTACAAGAGTTCGACATGCGGGTCAGTGTGTTATTGTTTCTTGATTTATTAATATCCTGCGCTGTGGGGGCATCCTTCCCGCTAATCTGGTCCTGCCACGACCGGTGGAGGCGGGCGAAGAGCCGGTAAAGGATGAGGGGGGTGAATTGTGAAGATCATTAATTATGTACTTGTAATAATTATCCGCATTGATGTCCTCTTTCTATGTACAAGAGTTCGACATGCGGGTCAGTGTGTTATTGTTTCTTGATTTATTAATATCCTGCGCTGTGGGGGCATCCTTCCCGCTAATCTGGTCCTGCCACGACCGGTGGAGGCGGGCGAAGAGCCGGTAAAGGATGAGGGGGGTGAATTGTGAAGATCATTAATTATGTACTTGTAATAATTATCCGCATTGATGTCCTCTTTCTATGTACAAGAGTTCGACATGCGGGTCAGTGTGTTATTGTTTCTTGATTTATTAATATCCTGCGCTGTGGGGGCATCCTTCCCGCTAATCTGGTCCTGCCACGACCGGTGGAGGCGGGCGAAGAGCCGGTAAAGGATGAGGGGGGTGAATTGTGAAGATCATTAATTATGTACTTGTAATAATTATCCGCATTGATGTCCTCTTTCTATGTACAAGAGTTCGACATGCGGGTCAGTGTGTTATTGTTTCTTGATTTATTAATATCCTGCGCTGTGGGGGCATCCTTCCCGCTAATCTGGTCCTGCCACGACCGGTGGAGGCGGGCGAAGAGCCGGTAAAGGATGAGGGGGGTGAATTGTGAAGATCATTAATTATGTACTTGTAATAATTATCCGCATTGATGTCCTCTTTCTATGTACAAGAGTTCGACATGCGGGTCAGTGTGTTATTGTTTCTTGATTTATTAATATCCTGCGCTGTGGGGGCATCCTTCCCGCTAATCTGGTCCTGCCACGACCGGTGGAGGCGGGCGAAGAGCCGGTAAAGGATGAGGGGGGTGAATTGTGAAGATCATTAATTATGTACTTGTAATAATTATCCGCATTGATGTCCTCTTTCTATGTACAAGAGTTCGACATGCGGGTCAGTGTGTTATTGTTTCTTGATTTATTAATATCCTGCGCTGTGGGGGCATCCTTCCCGCTAATCTGGTCCTGCCACGACCGGTGGAGGCGGGCGAAGAGCCGGTAAAGGATGAGGGGGGTGAATTGTGAAGATCATTAATTATGTACTTGTAATAATTATCCGCATTGATGTCCTCTTTCTATGTACAAGAGTTCGACATGCGGGTCAGTGTGTTATTGTTTCTTGATTTATTAATATCCTGCGCTGTGGGGGCATCCTTCCCGCTAATCTGGTCCTGCCACGACCGGTGGAGGCGGGCGAAGAGCCGGTAAAGGATGAGGGGGGTGAATTGTGAAGATCATTAATTATGTACTTGTAATAATTATCCGCATTGATGTCCTCTTTCTATGTACAAGAGTTCGACATGCGGGTCAGTGTGTTATTGTTTCTTGATTTATTAATATCCTGCGCTGTGGGGGCATCCTTCCCGCTAATCTGGTCCTGCCACGACCGGTGGAGGCGGGCGAAGAGCCGGTAAAGGATGAGGGGGGTGAATTGTGAAGATCATTAATTATGTACTTGTAATAATTATCCGCATTGATGTCCTCTTTCTATGTACAAGAGTTCGACATGCGGGTCAGTGTGTTATTGTTTCTTGATTTATTAATATCCTGCGCTGTGGGGGCATCCTTCCCGCTAATCTGGTCCTGCCACGACCGGTGGAGGCGGGCGAAGAGCCGGTAAAGGATGAGGGGGGTGAATTTATTAGATCATTCTCTACTATTAGTAGACACAATAGCTGTGCTATTAGTAGAGACTGCTCTCCTCTTTTCGCCTGCTCTCTACTTTTCCATAACGAAGAGAGATAATGGGAAAGAAGAGAGCGCTCACTACTATTGTTTACTAACATGGGTACTAATAGTAGAACATTACCAGAGAACTCCGAAATCATCTATCTCACATAGCAAGTGTGAAACATATTTTTACGCACTTTTCTCGTGACACCACCGTTGCTGTGAGACAATGATAATGCAGAGGAGGAACATAATTTGAAAAAATAAACAATTTGAATTTTTTGTCACTTGCGTCGGAATTTTTAATCGATACAATAATGAGTGAGGCAAGAAAGCAGTGACTATAATATTAGAGCATTGTCGTAGTTGTTTTATTTTTTTCATTCTCGACTATGTCACCTTGGAATCGAGAATGCTAATATCTTCGGTTCTCGAAGAACCAATCACTGAAAAACGAATTCGAAATACATTCACAATGTATCACAAAGGGGTCACAATGAAGAAATCATACTTCAATCTTCGTGATCATAATTATCATAATTATCATAATCATCATAATTATCATAATGGCAGGAGTGCGCGCGCGGCTCGCTCTCCGGCAAATCGTGCAGTCGTGCAACGATGCAGACGGTGAAGGACAAGAATTACGCGATGATGAGTCAGTTTGCGATTGACCGTAATCTCCTAGTCTAATGCAATCACAGTAACATACCCTAGACTGACAACTGTAATTATCCGTATTTCCGTAACGTCAGTAAACCTATCGTAGCCCAGATATTGAAGAATCAACGAAAACTATACACTTGGTACACTAGAGCTTCATTGAGTCATTTTGCGATCGATTGTGATACCGTAACCTTATCGTCCTCCTTTCAGTGCTGCTCTCCACTGGCCGACCCGCATCGCTGCCCGACCTCTCCCTCTCGTGGTGGGGCAACTACCCGCAGTGCAAGGCCGCCAAGGTTTGGTCTGGTAGTTGGTACCGGATTGGAACCAATGGTGCCCAGTTTTGGCCCCATCGTATCAATGGGGGTAGCCTTCGGTACCGGTTTGGTACCATCATGGTACCATTGAAACCGGCTTGGTTTCCTGGTTCCATTCCAGAACGACGAATTCTCGACGGCTTACTGCTTCGTGCATCTGAGCATCGACTTCAACGTGATCGCCGGCATGGCGGGAAGGGCGATCGAGGGATTGAAGAGTCAGGTGGGTGGAACCGTGTTTAGGCCCTGGAATCAGGCTTAGAAACCGGAACAGGGCCCCGGGACCGGGAATAGGAACCAATCTGAAGATGTGGAACCGGAACAGGGTTATGGGATCGGGAAAAGGAACCGAAAATAGGAATCGAAAAAATAGTGAATTATGGTCGGAGGAGCGAATAGGAACCAGACCTTCCATAACCTGAATGTCAGATCCCTAGTTAATCGTACGAATTTGCCACGCAGAATCGTTTAGCTGCACACTCTAGTCAGGGTGAAGGACCGCTGAAACTCAACAGAACTACTCACTTTTCAAACTGCAACATAATTTTTCAGAATAAAGATACCATAAACTTCGTATACTTACCTTTATGAAAATCTAGACTACCATAGCCCATCCTACCGTAACTCAGACCGTATTCAGCTGCCCGAGATGGGTCGCGGCAAGTGCTCGCCCAATACGCCCGAGAACCTCAAGTTCGCGCTCTGTCTCCCGGAATCCTGCGCCAAGGACCAGGTTTGATCTTTGATCTTTCCTAATCAGCATTTATTCCATCTCCTCCCATCTTCAGTGCCTATAACTTGCTGATATGTCTAGCTCCGCCTCCTGATCCTGATGCTCCTGATGATAATGACGATGCTAATTCTGATCTTTGATCTTTCCCAGCCCCGTCTCTACTCCCTGCTCTCCGACCGCACGGGTGATGCTCTGCACGTGTGCTCGCTCGAGTGCGCAGGGCCAAAGAAGGAGAAGGACTGGTTCTTCTGGATGGTCAAGTTCGTGTAAAACTATTTTTTTTTTAAGTTTTATCTTGCCCTGAATGACTTAGTTATCGAGTCAGGTCAGAGACTGAAGTGCTATGAGGTCCAATCAGTAAATTTTTACTTGCTCCTCTCTATGATCTAGTTCGCTGTATTCATTCTGGGTCTGGGTCAAAGCCAGAAATTTGTTTACAATTAGTTATTTTCATGCGTTTTTGCTACAAGGATCAAATAAAATACAACTGCTACATATTTCATCGAGCTATGAAACACAGCCCAAACGAATTTTCAATAGCAAAACAAATTAGTGCAAAAAAAGTTTCGAAATCACGCTCGAGATCCGTCCCCTTTAGGCTCCGCTCTCCTCTGTCTAATCGGGAACCCTGGCTTTTCCTTTACAGCTCGGGCTCTTGTATAAGAAAAAACGTCCGCATGGATCGATACCAAACGTATCTCAATTTTCGAAATCACAGTTGACCTTTCAGCTCCGTCCTCCTCTGCCTGATCGGTCTGACCATCTTCGTTTCTGCCATTGACTACCTCGCGGAGAGGAAGGAGCAGAGGGACAAGGTGAGATGCTCCTTTTGTCATTTGCTTTCTTTTTTCTGCCTCACCGTCGAGAGAACATTTTGAAGATACTCTGGCTCGTCGAGAAATGGTCTCATGACGATGCAGAATGACAATAGTCATTTCTCGACAAGTTAGCCTAGTCGAAGCTTTCTGAAATTGTTCAAACTTGGTGGACGTAAACTTGGTGGACGATTTGAGTAATACTAAGAGACTATAAAATTTTTGTGTCTGTCTGTCCGTCCGTATGTATGTGGGTATGTGGGTATGTGGGTATGTATGTATGTATGTCACGCTCCTGAAATTGCTCGAAATCGCCCTTTTCGCTCGTTTCCAAGCCTAACTCCTTCAACAAAAGACTTGTAGTGAAAAAATTTTCCAAAAAAAAATCGATAATTGATTTCGTCATCATTATGCAATAATTCGTTTTTCGCATAGAACTCGGCTCAAACTGAACCAAATCGATCATGTAATGAAAGGTTTGTGATGAAATTCTCGAAAAAATCAATAACCTATTTCATCATCACTATGCATTATTACGTAATAATGATGCAATAATCCGTTTTTACGCAGTTTTCGTCGGAAAATTAACCAAATTGATTCAGTGGTGAACCAAATATTTCACGATTATGACTTTTGTATTTTTTGACTTTTGTCATAAATCCACCACTATCATCGTAAACCAAAGATGTCGACTAGGCCAAACTTAGTTCACTGGGTAAGATTTATGACTTTTGTCATAAAT
>LS488917.1:0-27869 GCA_900490705.1 Pristionchus arcanus | reverse complement strand
GGGGGGGGGGGGTCTGTAGATTGGTTGATGGGGGATACGGGCATGATATCGTTTAATTTCGTTCCGATAATTTTAATTTTCATGGTATGTGAATTATCCGCATAAGGTAGAATTAGGTTTCACCGTTGGATGATGTGGGTGACAGTTTCCGTAACTTGATGAATGCATGACTGAATACGGTAAATTAATTGAAAACGATTTCTAATATTTTTGTCCATTATTCTACTAGGTCATATGAACAGGGTGAGAAGTGTTTCATAGCGGGATGGTAAGGCATACATTCTTCGTTGTTCGTTTGCGGGAAGGTTCGCCTAAAATAGAATCATGAAGCAGGTTCGATACCGTATCGGTTTATCGATTTGTTCTCAGATTGACTACGATGAGTCGCGCGTGGAGAATCGGATGGTCGTGCGGATGGGATTGGATGCGGATCTGGATCAGAGTGAGTTGGAGCAAGTTGTTTTCCATAACAACAACAAAAACAAACAAAACAAACAAAAACAATGAAAGCCTTATTCAAATGTGTCAACTGTAGCAGTTGAGTAGAATAGTTGTGGCAGCGTCCTAGATTCACCTTACCACTTGGTAGCTTCGCAGCGCACCTGGGCATCAAAATGCTGAAGTACGGCATCATCTCGTGCGGCCCATTCTAGAGTTGAGGCGGGTTAAAAAGAGCAGAGAGGAGCGAGAGAAAGGGTCGGAGCTTGTTAGCGATAGAGAGGGAATACATATCTATTGTCAGCATAGATATGACAGGCAACGAATCCCGAATTGTATCAAATATTTGACATGTTTGATCGTGGTTTCACAATTTGCGTAACATTCTGGGATCGCGATAAGCGACGATAAGATCTTGAATTGAACTTGAATGAAGAAATTGCACAACACAAATTGGTAATTTGGTAACTAATGGTAGCTAATGAGGTTTCACAACCGAATCGCTCGGTTAACACGATGTACAGATTCTAAAGAGATTCCTAATTAGCGGCCTTCTACAAGTGGATATTGCAACCCAGTGAATGATCTACACCAACGAATCGCCAAGTGCGACCCGACCTACCGTAATCCCTCCTCCTTTCCAGTGAAGGCGACGTATCGATCGCTGCCGGACAATCTGACGCGCGCCGCGAAGAATGAGGTGAGATTGTTGAAATAGCGGTCGCAACTATATCGCATCTCGTTCGTAGACTAGCACCATATGGGAACAGTGAAACCCCGATCAAACATCGCATATCTGAAAAATAATATGACTAAACAGGCAAGATGTGTGATTAGCTAGAATGAACTCATTGTGAATATGCACTTGAGTTAACAGAGTGAGCGATTTGTTGTTTTTGCGAACCGAAATGCGGAGTGTGATCAGCGTCGACCTAAAGCTGATATGCTCGCAGTGAAACCGTGAACAACCAAGCAAACGTTTTCTAATATGAGGAGCTCTTTTGCTTAACAAAATGTTGTATAATTAGCTATTGGATTGAGGCCATCATGCCAAGCGAAGTGAGATTTGTTATTTTGTGTAGAGAAGCAGCGTCGTTCATTAGCATCATTTTAAAGTGTCTACTGATATGAACGCAGTGAAACCGCGATCATTCAAATCGGTAATGTGTTATTCGACCGTTTTTACAATTTGCTATTGAGTTGAGCCCATCCTACCGTAATCAGTATATCGTAACATACTCCTACCGTATCCTCAGGCGGCCCGTCTCGGTTCGCCGTCCTCGTGTGCGGTCGGGTACGTGCCCATGGTCGGGTACCTGCTGCAGCTGCCCGCCGACTTTGACTACCAGCAGTACGATGAGTGAGTTGCTGGTTACGGTAGGGAGTGTTATTATTGTTTTTATGTTAATTATACTGGGGGATAAGATAGGTGTACGATAGAGACTACCAGCAGTATGATGAGTGAGTACGGTAGGGTGGGATTACGGGGATTGCAGACTACCAGAAGTATGATTATTTAGTACGGTTACGGTATCCACTCGTATGAATACTAAGCATTATTCGGTAAGGGAAACAGTTGCTACGAGAGGGCAGTAGGGAGCGTATGGATGAGTATGGAATGAATATATTTGAACTATAATATTTCGCTAATGGGCTGCACTGCATTGAATTGGCAGACTTTCCTTTGCCAATATGATACCTATGAAACCGGAATGGCAGAGGACGAAATAGAAAATTCGCCAATTCATTTCCAGAACCTGTTGTGTTTCACCACTTTGTGATATCCACACTAAGCTAGTCATACATAATCAGTGATTAATCACCTTCAGCTGTACTTGAGCTGTAAATTAAAAAAAAGAAAAAATTAAGTTTAAAAATTAAATTTAAATTTAAAAAATTTAATAAATTTGCAGTCTCGAGTTCCTGTACGAGGACGGCGAGTGTCTGCACGTTAAGAGCGGCATGATGAGGAGGTTGGACGAGGAGATTGGGGATATCAAGATGCAGATTATCGATCGAGAAACGACCATTATGCTGAGGTATGCGGTGGTATACGGTATATCATGGGTACGGTAGTGGAATATTATCGAGTGGGGGAGGGATTATAAGGCTGATTGGACGAGGAAATAGCTGATATCAAGATGCAAATTATCGATCGAGAAACGACCATTATGCTGAGGTATACTGTAGGCGAGGTGTACGGTAGGACCGAATATCGACTAGTTGAATAAAAATGCTAATTGGTGGACTATGGACGGTAGATGGGGTTAAGATTCGATTGGATCTGATGAGTAGGGAGAGGTTTTGTTCAGTATTTCAATTTTTGCCGCCCTGTCGATTTCGTGCCGCACAGTTTTCTTTTGTTCCGATTAATCAGTAAGTCATTAATAGAGCGATCGTAAGAGTCCAAAAAAAATTCTATTCTGTTTTAATGTGGACCGGATATCGTAGACTCATCAATGGGAGTAATGGCGTGACCATCCTCTTTTTTCATGCTCTCTCACTCTGTCTGATCAGCGAATTGAAACTTGTGAATTGGAGATACCGCAGCTCATCAATAGGCAACTCCTTCCAGACATCTCTCGTCACTCTTTCTGTTTCCATCTCTCGTATTTATGCTTGCGTCCCCGGCGATTTTGTGTTGCACAGGTTTCATTTGTTTGAGTAATCGATGATACAACAATTCAGTTTGTACATCGAAGCGAATAAACATAGTAAGATAGAAACATCAATGCAAATAGGTCTTGGGAAGAATGAAGCTTCTAGGTCAAAGATCATACTCTGGTGCGCGCGCCCAAGTTGGAATCAAGTAGGATTGGGCGTTTCCAAGTAGCGTACAAGCTTGGGGCAACTTGGAAAACCGTTCTCTCCATTTCTCATACTCACTCGCCTACAGTACTTTGACCCTGCTTGATTCCAACCATACATTTTCATAGCTACCGGGCCGGGAATCAGACCACTATATATTTAACGGAATCTTTTGCCAGACCACAATATATCTGCTATAAAATCGGGTGTTAAGCCATTAGACCACTATATATTTTCTGCTTTTAGAGTCAGACCACTGTATATTTTCGGTTCCCGGTTAACGATGAAAATGTATGATTCCAACTTGGGCGCCCGGGCGTGAGAGTGAGAGAAAATGAGAAAACGAGATAGCATGGAGAATGGAGAGACCAAAGCGATTTCCAAGTTGCCCCCACGCTTGTACGCTACTTGGGAGCTTCTTGATTCCAACTTGGGCGCGCTCACCAGAGTATAGCCATTGATCTAATTCTCCATTCCAGACTGGAGCGTCTGCTCATCTCCCGCTCGCGAGTGATCATGACCTGCGTGCGGGCTGCGGCCGTGATCGATTGGTGAGCTTTGTTATTATTATGATGGTGAAACCCTGAACGATCGGGTGGGGATTTATGGAGCTAGGAATATGAGCTTGGAAGTGGAGGAATGCGGCGTGATCGATTGGTATGATTAAATTATTGTTGTTGATCAAGTTTTGGGTTTTAATCTCACTATTATCATGCTGGTGAAACCGGAAACGGTCAGATTGGTAGTAGAGCTGCGTTTGGGCAGCTACGGTGATCGATTGGTGAGCATTTATTAGTACTGTTATCAAAATTCGGGTCGCCTTCGTCATACACACATACCCGCGCCTTTTGGTCGGCCGAGAAAGTTTGCGTATCTATTTTCATTTCAAATTCCAATTATGAATTTTCCCCCACACGATTCGGGCATCGGATGAACCATAATAATCAGTAATGTAGCTGAAATTCGATTATCGTTAGTCGGGTGCATTAAAAAATGTTTGATCAGTAACCTTAATAATTTGCGTTTCATGGAGTTTGTAAATGCAAGCAGGATGGAATGATAACGATTAATTAAACATTTTCCGTTGTCAATACCTTTATTTTATCATGATTTGACAAGAGTCCAACCTTTGATCTCTGATCTCTAACCCCTCTCCCTTTCAGCTGCCTCTCTCTCGCAACGACGGCCAACATGTTCGGCTGGTGCCGACCGACGATCGTGGAGGAAGCAGTGATCCAGGCGAAAGGGTACGGTAGGATTACGGTAGAGGCGGATAATTAAGTAATGAATTCGTGAGCTGTCTTTCCTTGGCTGTTCTGAGCTTCACCTATGGGATATCTTCCTGAATTTTAGCCGGGAGGAAATGCCTTGAGGTTTTCTGTACGCCAATCATCAAATTTTATCCATTTCTCCTTTCAGTGTCGTCCATCCACTGGCCCAGCTGACGGTCGCCTCAAATTTCGTCGCCAACCCGATCGAGTTAGTTATTTTCGAAATTAATTCAATAATTATCGATCGATGATACCGTATTGATAGCGAAACAAGCGATTTCAGGGTTTTCGCAAATATTAGATCAGTGTGTGGTTAGTGGTTCACGGGATGATGATATTCTGGAGAAAGGGATGGAAACAGTGGGGATTCAACCATCTTCTTGTTAGCGAGAATAGGCAATTTCCTTTTTTTTTCGATACAGAAACTCAAGCCGGTTAAGATTGTGTTTCACGGGTGGCACACATATTCGGGAAATTGACGAGGACAATCTGAGCTTGTCCGGCATTTTATCTAATTTAAATTTTTTTAGCTATATTTATATTTGTTGTAGCGTATTACGCGTTTCACGATTAGAGCACATGCTAAGGTGTAGGACAGGTACAATTACACTTTGGCTGACGGACTGGATTCGAAAACTTATCATTTTCCTTAGAAGCCGCAACCTGTGCCTTCTGTGCTTCACGGATAGATCACATGATGGGGCGTATGGCGAGTACAATTACTCGATCGGCGAGTGCTTAAAAAAATAACTTCAATTAGTGCATTCTGCGCTTCACGGAGAGCTCACTTCCCCTCGAATAGGAAGCGGTCAATTATACTGGCTTCTGGAATATCAACAATGCTCTTGTCAGATCCGGCGGCGACGACACGAAGGTGAAGATCTTCACGGGCCCGAACGCCTGCGGGAAGAGTGTCTACCTCAAGCAAGTGGGTGATTAAGAATTAATTCGCTTAATCTGCTTGGCAAGCGACTCTGTTTGCAAAAAAAGTGATTAAGTTGTGAAATCGTGAGCTGTGATTGCTTGGATATTCTGAGTAGGGCTGTCAGGGTGAAGAATCTGTCTCTTTATTCCGCGTGCTCTCTCGCCACTCTGGCCGGTGAGAGAGCACGCGGAATGAAGAGACAGATTCTTCACCCTGACAGCTCTAATTCTGAGCTTCGCCTATGGGATATCTTCGAACGAAAACATATCACAAAAAGTTCGATCAATTTTTACAAGCTTTGATTTTCTCACCCGTAGATTTCGCGCTTCAGGGTATCCAAAAATCTTCGATAATCGTCCTGAAAATGATAGGAACAACTTGTATCAGTTTATAAAAATCATTTCTAGGGCAGATATTGCTCAATGTGATCGGATAATCAAGTTGCATTTTTAAAAATATTCTCCTGGTGCTTTGGCGCCGCTGCGGTTTCTCTTGTTCGTGGGAGTCGGCGAGCATGCAATCACATTGCTTTGGGCAAACAAATAAATAATTAATTGTCCTCTCGCAATAACCACTGGGTAGTCTGCGCTGATACACTTACTTGGCTAGGATCACTGATGTTTCACGGTTGCTCCAAAGGTCCATATTTTCGGAACTGGATAATATATTCTAGATACGAAGAACAAAAATATTCACTATACAGATAAAAATGAAAGAATAGAAGGGAATGGAGGGGGGGTATTCAAATCCTTCACTACCTTCCCTTCACTATTGAGCGTGCAAAGGGGAAACAATATTAATTGCAGGTGGGTCTCCTCTGCTACCTCGCGCACATTGGCTCGTTCGTGCCCGCAGTCTCGGCCAAGGTTTGTGGAGATCAAAGATCAAAGACCAAAGATCAATCGAAAAAGACGAAGAAGATAGAGTGAATAAAGGTATATCAAAATGCACTTTTTGTACGCCCGGATCAGCCGGGTTTCACAGTTGTTTCAATAGTCAGGATTTTTGGTAATGGGCAGTATGTTCACTTTACGAAGAACAAAAATAATATATGAGTGCAATGGAGAGATCGCTACGCTCGCCTAGTGTGCGCGCATCGTTGAGTGATATTTAGACCACTCAAGAAACAAACCATCACAGTCTCCGGATGGCTTTTCGATTTTGTCTTCGTATTGGCTAGGATCACTTGAGTTTCACACTTGTTTCAAGAGTCATGAATTTCGACCCCGACAATAGTTTGATTTGAAGGAGTGCAATACAATTATGATATTTCGGACCTGAATTCTTCCCATGTGTTAGTTCTCGGCCCATTTCCCCTACCCTACCGTAGTCTTCCCATCTATCAGTTCTCGATCCATTCACCCTCTCTGCTGTTCAGATCGGTCTGCTCACGGGCATCCTGACGCGGATGTACACGCTGGATGGGGTTCTGGACGGAATGAGCACCTTCGCCAAGGATGTCGGGCAGGTACGGTAGGTGAAGGAGGAGTACGGTAGATGATGGGTGTGATCATGGAGATGCAGTAAGTAGCGAAAGAACGGTACGCATCCGTATTCGGGACAGGTAAAATGAGGTTTCGCGATTTTACTATAGTCTGGCACTCGGTTAGCGTTCCAATTATTTATCCATGGGTTTCATAAAATAATTTACACTGTTAGTGCCGAAAATACCCGAATTGCGAGAAGAAATCAGATTTGTTTAGGGCAGTTATGTTTAGGTTTCAAGGCTTGATGATAGTTCGACGTCGCTTCGTTTATCAATGGAATGAGGGATGCATTTTTAAAATCAGTCAAGTCGTAGAACTAACTAGCATGGGGATAAATATTCAATCATTTAATTTATATTTATTTTAAAATATTGTTTCAGCTCTCATTCGCCCTTCGTCGCTCCACCGGCCACTCCCTGGTGATCATCGACGAGTTCGGAAAGGGAACCATGACGGTGAGTGTACTGTAGGGGCAGGGGGTACGGTAATGGTACTGAATCAGGGACTACGGTAGCTGTGACTACTGGCGTTGTACCGATGTGGTGCATGCATGTATAGCATACATGGGTGATACGGTAGGGGAGAGATACAGTAGGAGTACGGTATTCGGAATTACGGTCGCCGTGAGTGCTGAGGTTGCGGTGTATTGACGCCGTGCATACGTGTGTAGCAGCTTTCTGATTGTGAGTGTTTAATAGGAGTACGGAAGAGGAACAGTAATGAGGGCTACGCTGCGGTAGGGGAGTCATGAAGAGTTCTGTAGTCTGTGTTACGGTAGGTGCGTGTATAGTGAAGGATGAGAAAATAGATCGGAAATATAAACCTTTATCAAGGCAAAACAACCGAGTACAGAGTACTGCAGCGGGCTGCGATGTAGTATATTGCAAATAATGCGAGCGTGTGAAACCCGTGATCTACCTGTAGTGATGAGATGGTGACTAGATGAACTGGCTACGAGGGATACGGTAAGGTAAGGGTACGGAAGAGTTTGGATACGGTATTATCGAGTAGCAGAGAGGCTGCGACGCCTGGGCCTGCTCGCACGGGTTACGGTAGCCGCGGGGCTCTTGCGCAGACCGTACCGCAGCGCGGTGATGTAGTTCACCTGACAGGGTACGGTAGATTATCGATTGGGGGAAGGAGATACCGTACCTGGGCTGCACTGGTGCTGTGCAGAAGCGCGCTCTTGGGCGAGGCATGGAGGATCTGCAATCGATATTTGGGTGATTACGGTAGGGACAGGATCGACAGGGGATACGGTAGGGTTAGGATCGATATTTGGGTGATTATGGTAGGGCAAGGATCGATAAAGAGGGGGATATCGTACCTGAGTGGCGAGTCGGGTCCATCGCGAGCGGAACTCATCGCGTAGTGTTGATTCCGTCTGAATATATTTCTTTTGAATCGCTACTGAGACGATAATTGCCAGAGACTTGGCCCCGTGAACTTGATCAAACACTGCAGCCGCAACCTAACTGGGCAAAAAGTGCTACTGGAAAATTGGATTCATTCTGGAATTAATTGGCTTCGTACCCTTGTGGAATCGATCAAATTGCTAGGTGAATGGTTCTGAGTACTTGAGGAATGTGTGAAACCTAAACCTAATGGGAAAGAGCGCGACTTGAAGCCAACTTGACCTTAGAAATGCGCGCTTTTGAATATTGTGGCGTCGATCCTAGAATAATTTACAATCTGGCCTATCGTCTGACACTCACGTTGTCCTCTCCGTTGACCTTCTCATAAGCCTATTTAAACTTAGCCGCGCCTCCTTTAACCACCTGTTGATCGCCACTCGAGGGGTGACTTTCGTCCAGTCTTCTGACCTATTCTCTAATCTGACTTTTGGCCTAGCCTCTCATCCCTTCTGGTCCAACCTCAACATTTCCCCCCATTGACCTACCTGTTGCTCGTCGCTGGTCGATTCGCGGATGAGCTCCATCATTTCCCTGTCGTCGAGTCGCTCGAGGAAGAGGAGAGGGGAGGAGGGGAAGAGCTGGAAAGGGATATCTATTTGTAGAAGTAAGTATTCGATAAGCGGATGTTAAGGAAAGCGTGTAAGGTATGAGCTAACTGACGGAGGGCCTAGTGCGATGGAATTAGGGAATTGGCTCTCGAGGAAGAGCTGGAAAGGAGGGATTTTTGTTGGATTTTTAGTATATTGAAAGGGAATTAGCTTGTTATTGGGAATGGATCGATGCATGTCCAGAAAACTGGCAGGCGGGTTGGAGTCGCTATGAATGGATGGACCGTACAGCGGCACTAATGCAAGTTGGCCGCGTATGGTAAAAAAAATCTGCAGAATTTAGCAGAGTAAAACAATTTCTAGAACAGGCGGCGGTTTGCGGTATCAGAGTTACTTGGAATATCTAGAGCTAATGGTTGGGCTAATGTACCGGGGATCGTTTGTGATAAAAATTATTTTAAATGAGCTCATAGTGGTTCATTGACGTCTCTTTTATTCTTTGAAGGGTCCTAATTATGGTAAATCGATTTGGCTACCGTATACCTTGATGACGATGCCCTCGCCGTCATCGATGAGATCTGCAGCGATTTCGTCGTGGGAGGCGATGAAGTCGAGCTGAAATGGAGGGGGTTACGGTAGAATATTGATCTCTCTAGTAGGTGCAATTTAGTTATTTTAACGGCGGAGATTGAACGACAACTGCTCATGAAATTGCTCGGGGAAGGTGATCTGAAGTATAAGCGCGAGCGCACCGGGAAATAACTACTTTACATTCACACTAGTAATACACTTCCTTTATAGCAACCGATCCGCCCATGTTGGCTTTGATATAATCATTTTTACATGGTTAGCGAACCTCGTATTGGTGCCCTCCCGAATTCTTGGGAGGTAATGACCGACTGAAACGCTCGTCCTGCCGGTTTTGAATTTTGATCATTACCGTCCCAAGGGCAAACCAAGCAAAAGCGACGGATTCGGCAACCTAGTTATCAATAATATTAATAATATGAATTATTATTATTATTGATAACTAGGTTGCCGAATCCGTCGCTTTCTGTGGAATAAAGCAAATATTGGGCCAAATTTTAGTGCAAATTGTCTGTATGATGGTGACAATATTTAGATTTTAATAAACATTAATAATATTTAAATTAATAAGTAAACATACGTGTTCTCGTCGAGCCGCAGCCGGTAATAAGTGCCCGTGAAGCAGTCAGAACAGAGGAAGTCGAGAAACTGAGAAGCATTCGATGATCGAGAGTTTGAGACTGACGCGCTAATATTCGCTAGATGGGACGGGGCTCGGATGGCCTAGTGCAGATACAGCCCCGCAAATTTGTTGATCATATATTGAAAATATGATTGTTTCGTTTTTGCGAAATCCGGAAAAATGCTATTGAATCGTCAAGTCAGCCAGGAAAGTAATAGAACCATGAAGCCTGAGATTTGTAGGTGGTGCGTTGTTGAAACATATGTATTTTTTCGGTTTGGGGTTCCTCCCAACAAGAAAGATTATCGATAAATGAAAAATAACCAAAGATATCGTACCACCAGTCGGTGCCTGTTCCAGTTGCGACGGATGGTCAGGTCGATTTTCGAGTTGCTGCAATGATAGAAGTCATCGTAATCTATGACAGTCTCTCAATTTCGCACACTCTCTCGCCTTTTCTCTGGCCATTCTTGGTCTAAATTGACAAGGATGAGTTGCTGCAATGATAGCATTCATTGTAATCAATGATACTCTCTTGATTTCACACATTCTATCGCTTTTTCTCTGGCCATTCTTGGCGAATAGTGCAACTAATGTAGTGCGAGTGTATCGATTTTTTCACTAGCCGATCAGAGAAGGCGAGAGAGCGTGTGATTGCGAGAGAGGCAGAGAAAGCGTCTCTCACCGCTCGCCGTCCCGATAGAGCGGCAGCTGCTCCGCCGTGTGAATGTGCGTGTACGGTAGCAGCGGGAACATCTGGAAGAGTACGGTAGCGGGTTACGGTAGCGTAAGGAATATCGATTTTGAGCGGTACTGTAGGCTCTATTGTGGCGTTATGGTTGAATACGATATGGAGAGGCAACGATAGTCAGATACCAGATAGGGCTACGGTTATAGCAGATCAACATAACAAATAGAGCAGTAGGTGAGAGGGGGTGAGGGAACGCTCGCGCGGGTCTGTTGTTGGATCAGATGGCGTGGGGGTCACATAGCACATAGGGGAGGGAGGGGGGCTGTGTCAACGAATAGGTAGTAGGACTATCTGGTCAAATAGGTGTGAGATTTGTTGTTGTGGCACTGCATAGATGAATAAGCGATTCGAGGTGCCCGAACTTGCACTTGTAGGAAAGGTGAAACATAACTGCGCTTGCTCAAATTTGAATGTACAGAACTGCAAAATGACTGGAGTAAAATAGTGCTCTCATTACTTGCCTATTAGATGTACTATTTAAGTGAACAGAGAGTGTAATGGGAACTAGCAGCATGATACGCGAACGGTTGTTCGAATAATAGGGAAGAGAGAGAGAGGGGATAATCGAAGAGAGTTAGAGAGTCAGAGAAGAGAGAGAGTGTGCGAAATGGAGAGAGCGCGTCACTTCTTCCCTCACGGCCCGCACGCGGTAATGCATAGTGTAGCTAATTGTGGAACGAGAGGGGAAAGGAAGGGCATGGTTGATAAGTGGTAATCAATCTGGAATACGGTATTCGCCTAGATAATACATAGTGTATTTGATAGCGGGCCAATATGACAAGGAAAATTATTGACATTTTGATACTAATAGGGGTTTCGGTATTATCCAAACTAGATAATATATAGCGTAGCTCAGGACGAGGGAAGTGATTGATGCTCTGTAATCAACAGGGACTACGGTATTCGACCTAGTATTGATAGTTATCAACGCGATCGTGAGTGAGTGCGGGAATAGGAGGAATAAGAGGATGGCAAAGATGATAAGAAAGGAAGAAAGACGATGCGAGGAGGAAACATGTTTGCGGCCATGTGACAGAGGGGAAAGATAATAGTAGATCAATGGTTATTGGATGGATAGTGACGAATTTGAGCACCTGATTTGAGGTCTGGTATGAGGAAAGAAGGGGCGGGATGCTTTGAAGAGATAGAATGGACTAGGTCAATCATAATTTGACTGATAGAGCATTGCTGACCAATAGATACTGAATAGAGACGGTTTAGGTAACTAAGAGATATTGTAGACACTGATCACATGTTCAGATCTAGCAAAACGAGAACAAGGTCTAGGAGGGAGAATGTGGGGGGTTTAAATAAATTATATAATAACGTTAAATGATCGAAATAAATAGTAAACAGAGTGGAGATAGGTAATGAGAAAAGGTGTTGATAGGTAACCTAAACAGGAACAAGGTCGAGGTCTTACACCCATATAATGCGCGGGAGAGTTGCTAAATGACGCTAGGTGTGTCTCGCGCACACGTATTGCGTAGAGGGAGGATGCGCAGAGTGAGGCAAGACAGGGGCCGAGATCCATATCTACGCGGTAGAATAGGTGTGGTAGGAAGGAATCAAGAGGTAAAATTTGAAGCATAGTTTATCTTACTGTAAATATGTATCTAGAATCTAGTAAGGATGAGCATAGTGAGGCAAGACAGGGCCGAGATGATCCCTATCTGCTTGGCAGAATAGGTATGGTGTGGAAATGAGACTGAAAATGCCTAGATCGGTTAGCTATAGTTGCACAGTAAAATCAGCAGAGTGAATGCCGTTTTTGGCTAAAGATTGGAAGTGCATAGTGAGGCAAGCCGGGGTTGAGATCCCTATCTACGCGGCGGAAAAGGTGACAGCCCAATGAATGAGTGAAATCCCAAGTGGTAGGACTGTACCAATAATTTTGACAATTTGAAGCGTTGGTTATCTAAATGCCTTAAGAGTAATGAGCACAATGAGGCAAGAGTGTGGTGGAAATGCAACTGGAAATACTTAGATCGGATAGCAATAGTAAAATGGGCACGGTAGAATCAGCGAAGTGAAGACATTCATTTTTTGTCTAAAGATTGGAAGCGCCAAGTGAGGCAAGACGGGGCCAAGATACCAACATTTACAGTGTGGTTGATCTAGATGCAAATATCTAGTGAGGAATGAGGCAATGCGGAGTCATCCGACTACTTTGGGATCAATCCGATCTAATCTGCTCAATATCTGTAAATTAATACAGTAGTACAGAGATCGGATAGCACTAGCAAAATTTCCATGGCAAAATTAGCGAAGTAAAAGTCAGATGATTGATCTACCAATTGGAAGCGCCCAGTGAGGCAATACGGGGTCAGCTAGATCTATAGTGAGCATTGCCTGTCTACTCCCTAGCTCTCCCCCTGTTCCCACTGATCTCATCCTCCTCGAATTGCACAGTCTTTCGACTCTCTCACATCCAGACTCTCTTCAATTCACACAGTCTCTCGCTTGGCGGGTGAGAGAATGACAGGAACTGTCTGCGTAATCCGCTGGGTGATCCCATGTGACGTGGTTTGAGTGCGTTTAGACGAGGGAGGAATGTGATGATAGCTTGGCCAGGGGGGAGTTGTTGTTGTACCAGGGGCGCTGAAGATAATATTGAATCAGGAGGTTGGTGATGGACTATATAAATTTGATGGAACACATTTGTGCCATGTGATCCCATGTGACTTGAAATGGTCTGACGCTCTTACTTTCCCTTAATATATCATTTCTCTGCCCGACAAGAGAGCATGGCGAAAGGAAAGAATTAGTAGATTATGGCATCATTATGGCATCATGTGAGTGCATTATGGCGGGTGAAAGGATGCTAGGGCATGGCCAGCAGGTAGTTGTCGTACGACGGGAGTTGAAGAAAGCATTGAATCGAGAGATCGAGAATGGATTTAATGATTTTGATGGAACACATTTGTGCCTGGGCAAATTGGATGGATTATCTCATGGTATTTACTGCGAGAGCTGGGTGAGGAAGCGGTGTGGCCACCGGGTACTATTACTGATTGCAGGACTGTATTGTGGGAAGAAACGAATAGTGGTCTATTAGTAGATGCCATGTGGGCACTTCTCTGTTTTTTGGCCCATCCTTTTCTCGCAGAGTATTACCTCCCTATCATTCGCATTCCCTACCCCCTTCACATTCAGAGCGGTCGTAGCCCGGGCCAAAAAAACAGAGAAGTTCCGCCATGTGACGTGGTTTGAGTGCGTTTGGACGAGGGGAAATGTGATGATAGCTTGGCCAGGGGGGATTTGTTGTTGTGGCAAAAGAACTGACAACACATCGAATCGAGAGATCGAGAAGGGGTTGAATATATCTGATGGAACACATTTGTGCCAGGGTAAATTGGAAGGATAATCCCACGATACGAGGTGTTTGGGACTGGAGAAGGAAGCAAGACGCCCACCGGGTATTATTACTGATTGCAGGACTGGAATGTGGGAAGTAATGAATGGTGGACGCCGTGTGACATCGTGTGAGTGCATTAGGACGGGTGACGGGATGCTAGGGCATGGTTAGATGGTATTAGTTTGTGTGAGGAAGATAATGGCGATCAATCGAATCGAGAGATCGGAAAGCGGTTGAATACATCAGATGAAACACATTTGTGCTAAGGCGAAATTGACTGGGCAACACCAGCGTATTTACATGAGCGCATCGGGGTGGATGGGAAAGTGGGATGCCAATCGGGTATATTTATTGGATATTGACAGGATTCTGGACAGCAGCGCGTATTGGGATGAACTCAGAATGAAATAACGCTGGTGCGACACAAATGTGCCGTGGAGAGCATTACGATGTGCGCTAGGGGATAGGAATTGTTGAGCCGATGACGACGGTGTCCGATAAAAAGGGGGCACGCCCAGCGGGTATTCATTATAGTGGGTACGAGACGGAGTCAGCGAATCAAGATATTAGTGTTCTTATAGCTGGCGAAACACAATTGTACAATGAGGGGATATTCCATGATCTGGGAAATAAGATATGTTAAAAATGAGAGACAATTGAAGATTCTTATTATCGATGAAAATGTAGGGGAAAAAATTGTTTATTAACGCTATTATGCGAAGCATTAATTCATTGTCAAATACAGGACTGCTAACCTAGGATCGATGGTGCACAGTTGTGCAGGGTGTGAAACAAAGTAAAATGACAAACAAATTAAAGTTGGTTGCATTTTGTGTTCGCTTCGGTGACGGAAATACATTGCTTTATACATCCTCAACTGCTAGTGTATGGGGAATGAAACACAACTGTGCCAAGATACACAAATAAAAATTATGAAATTAAATTTTAAATTTTAAATAATTTCTAAATTACAGGAAGTGGGTCTGTCGCTGCTCACCGCGTCCGTCGAAATATATTAATGAAAATATATAAAATATTTAGTCCCTGTGAGAAACATTCCGTGATCGGACCGAGCCCAGGGAATAGTTGGCTATTTTCCGGACCGGAATATCCGGATCGCATCTCCGATTTTGCCCCTACGTAGACGATAGCCTAATGCGAATCAACGAAGGTGCGCGTGAAGTTTGAGCGAGCATGCAGTTCATGAATTGGGATATTCTGTGTATTGGAAATTTAGGAAATAGGCAAGTCCGGCAAGTAGAGTTGATTGAATTGTTGTGAATAGGCCCCACTCGAGCATTGACTCCTGAAAGCGTGCACCGACCAAGTAGTATTCATGAAACACAATTGTGATGGCAACAGTTGCTGAAATTTTCCTTTCGATAAAAACAGTAGCCTATTCGGAATCAGGAAACGAAGTTTGAACAATCATGAGAATACGAAAATCTGCCACATATTTGGAGGTTTGGAAATATAGGACAGAGGAAAGTCCTTCAATTAGATTAGATTGTTTCTAAGAGGAAGAATGCCTTCATTGATTCCTGGTAGCGTGCTCTGCTCAAGCAGTGTCTACGAAACACGATAGTGTGGGGAGATGGTGCTGAATCTAGAATGCGATGAAAAATCAATGCGCGATCTTGTGCGGATGATTTTTTTTTCAAGAAATTGGATCCGACTGGTAAGATTCGTGTAAGGAGCGTTGGTGCTTCAACAACAGGTTATGTTTCGTGCAGATTCGAGGATTCCATTCTTCCTGTCCTGGCAGTTTAAAAACAAAAAAAGTCTGCAAGATTGTAGAAGCAATGCGTAGTTTACTCATCAATCAATCAATGTCTACCGTAGGATCGGGGTAGATTGTAGGTTGTTGATGAAAAAATAGTTCTATTGAATGTGAGCTTCTTTTCGACACATATTCTGTTTCTGAAGCACAAACACACGAGGAAAAAGTGTGACCGTGTCTCTCAATGCACGTCATCCAAGTACAACACTGATAACCAACACTGCGTGGACGTATCCCTGATAACTTATCTCCACTGGGTTACTGTAGGTTATCGATTTTTGATTTCTCAGGATAGAAATGGTTACGGTAGTCTATCGATTATCGATTTCTCTCCTCAGATAAGGAGGGATACTGTAGGTTTTCAGTTATCGATTATCGATTTTCAGGGCAAGGAGGCGTGCCCGCACCTGCTCGTGTCCACGCACTTCCACGCGCTGATCGACCTGCTGGACACGGATCAGTCCGCGATCACGTATAATGTGAGTACGCTAGGAAAAGAGTACGGTAGCTTATGGTAATATTGATTTTTGTATTGACTTATGGACCTGCTGATCACGTATAATGTACGGTAAAAGAAATGATACGGTATTATTCTTTTTTTATTTATAAATATTATGGTTAGCTATTAATGAAGACCGCGTTCACGTTTAATGTGAGTACGGTAGGGGGATGGGGAGTACGGTAGGGGTACGTCGGAGGTTACGGTAGTTAGAGTAGCAATCAATAATGTATATTTGCAGACGCTGGAGGTGCTGCGCAAGGGCACGCTGCTCTACTTCCAGGTGAGGAGAGGTTTCAGTGTTGGGTGACTATTCTTTGAGTTTTGCGTTTGTAATGGACTTGAGATCGTCTTTGTTATCACAAAAAAATTAATGCGCGTGGCATCTTTTTTTCTACTTCCAGGTGCGTAGGGGTTTCATGGTTGGGTGACCTTTCTTTGAAGTACCGAAGCATCTATGATTCATCGGCCGAGCATGTTATACACCAAATTTCTTCATTGTTCATGATATGAGTTCGCTGCTTTTGTTCTTTGGGTGTCGCTGTCAAATCACTCACCCTCTGTTTCACGAAAAAGTAAATGAGCGAATATATGATACTTATGCGCGATAATATCAACTGTGTGGTTTTTTATGTGTGGCCACTGCTTTCAGGTGAGTTTGGGTTTCAAGGTTTCGTGAACTTTTTTCGAATAATGCGCTTTTAATCTGCGTCTATCCTCAGTTCTAAAAAAATATATCCTAGAGATCATATTTGAAATATATTTTTGTAACTACTAATTCTGCAAAGTGAGCCGATCTACATCTAGGTGAGTGGGCGCTTCATGATTGGGTGACCTTTCTTTGGGCATTGCATTTTCAATGATTCTAGGATTGCCGACCGTTTAAAAATATACGAGATATAATGTTTGAAAATTTGTAGCATTTCGTAGCTCAATGTCCAGGTGGGTCCGCGCTGTAGCAGTAGGTGATCCTAAATCTCTTTTTATCTCTTTTTTGTCTCTTTTTCTCTTTTTTCTCTTTTTTGCTCTTTTGACCGGAATCGATTTTTTAAAAAAATCTTTGCTTTGGAGCACCCAACTGAGTGTGCACTGCAATCGTAGATAATCCCAGATATCCTTTTGTATTGTTAATCAGTCTCACCATCGCCATAAAACACTAATCATGATTCAAATTCTATTTATTTACTGTTGGGCACCCAGGTGAGTGCGCGCTTCAGTAGTAGGTGATCCCAGGAAGTGTTTTGCGCATCCAATCATCGCTCGATCTCGTGTCTATCAAATAAAGTGTTATCCATTCAATCCTATCCATTTTGCGTTGGGGCTCCCAGGTAAGTGTGTGCTGCATAGATGAGTGACATCAGGGAGTGTTTTGTATCTCTAATGCGGGGTCTTTCCTAGTTATATAAAAAAAATTTTCCATGTGCCCGACTTTTCCAGACACTCACAAGTCTTGTCAGCATGCGACTATTCGACATAGTACAGTCTAAACTCCCTTTCAGTTCAAACTGGTGGAGGGAATCGTCACCTCGTCGTTCGCCGCCTTCACTGCAGCCAAGGCGGGCATACCTCAAAGGGCTGTGGAGAGGGCGAATAAGGTGAGGATGTGAGCTAGGAGCGCCGGGTTGGAATCGTCTGCAAGTGGGACAGTGACTGTGTGATCACGCTAATATTTTGATTGGGATAACGAGGCTGCCAATTTTCGAAAGAAAAATTTGGCAGTGTAGACCTGTGTTTCAGGAGTTCTTTTAAACCTTGGACATTCCAATCTTTTGATGGACATGATATCGACAGGAATTGCGATATAAAATTTAAAAGTAGGTCAATCGTTGTATTGGCCTGTTAGACTTGGGTTCCGGATTTTTCGTGTGCCGCAGGGCATCTTTTGAGTTCGTTGTGTCAATAGATCAATCTAATCGATGCGCAACGGGGTGCTGCAGGTTTATTTTTAAAAACTAAGATATTAATTCGACCAGGCTGCTATGTGTTCCGGTATTAACATGAATCTATGGACATGCGAGTCTGATGATCCACCTGACGCTGACTCTTCACAAATAGGAAAAAAATTGTTTGCGTAGTGGACTTAAGTGAAACGCAACGAAAGTGTTCAACTGCACAGACAACTCTGTGTTTCAGCAGTTCCTTGAATTGTGAGTATGTGATTTATTTGATTCGACTGTGGGTGACTTCTTACAAATAGATAAACGGAATTGCAGATGGGCTGTAGAGATGAGAAACTATAAAAAGAAATATTGAACAAGTCACCTGACAGATCTGCGTTCCGACAGTACCATGAATCCGTTGGGCGCAGCTTTATTTGATCGGGGTGAACGGACGGACGATGAATAAATAAAATTCAACACTTTATTATTTGCAGATCTACGAGCACCTTCGCGACGGCGGGCGCCTCTGCGACATGCGACTGGGCATCGAGGGAGAGGAGGAAATGTGAGTGAGATTGATCTTTGATCTTTTATTTCTTTACTCTTAGAACATGGACATGCTATGCGTCTGAGATTGATCTTTGATCCTTGCCAAATGAAATCATTCTCGTGGGCTCGTTGGCTTGTCAAGTGGGCTTGTGTCAATGTTGATTCCATGAAGTGTGAGAGAGAGGATCGAGTGATAGGAAAACGGGATAAAGGTAAATGATCTTTGGTCTTTGCTCTAGTATGTCACTAAAGCGCTCTTACAGATTCTTGATGAGTTGTAGGCAACGTGAGTGAACATAACTGGTATTTGTTTCATTTTTGTAGCATCTCTGCCAATTTTGATCTCACGCAACGTTCCCGTTTCAGCCTCCTCTCTTGTAGTGATGTGCACTGGTCCGTTAATTTGCACCACTGAGGTACACTGAAAATAAATAAATAAAAATGAGTAATTCGGTTGATTACTGGCTCTGACATTGAGTAAGTTGTTCCGGATCAACTAGAGCGATTTCAATTCGTGAATTTCATCTTGACCAAGAACCTTCTTGTTTCAGTCAGTTCTATTGTACTGCGTTTCACACTAAATATAATCTTCCCCAGCATGTAAGGAGAAAAAAAAAAGAAATATTTGATGCTTCTGTGGACTTAACGACTTGTCTTGGGTTATTTCCATCTCTTTTCACTCGAATTTAGTAACCCTTCAGTCCCCCGACTTCCTTACCTTTCTTTTTCCTGCCCTACGTGTGCTTGTACACTGGCGGAACAGTTCTGTAGTCAGCGTGAGAATAAATTGAGTGCTAAAAGTGCGAATTCGAATAAACTAGCAATTTGAGTACTTGCAGGATTCATGCTTCTGTGTTGGGACATCTTGCGATGTTCCAATCTTTCGTCGTTCGGGTTTGAGTTGTTCTGCAGTCCCTCGACTTCTTCCCCTTTTTTTTCCTGCGTACACTGGCGGAACTTTTGCCTGTTCTGTAGTCAGCGTGAAGCCACGTAACTTCTGTAGTACGTACGGGTAATCGCTATTTCTCAACATATTTTTCATTTGGTGAGGTCTCTTGCTCTCAGAAATAAGTACTCGGAAACATCTCCTCGGAGTTTCTCAACTTTGCCTGCTCTCTTCTGCTGTATTCTCCTAACGACTCCGGGAAAGGGAATGTTGTACGGCATGCGAACCACGTTTGCTTGTTGTTTCCAGGAATCAATTTCCTAGGAAAAGCTGTATTTTCGCTGCGCTTTCGATCACAGAAAGCGGCACGTTTCAAGTACGCAGCTGGATAATTTGATAGCGAGAGATCTGTGCTGCACAGGTCATATTATGTGATGGAGTGGGAAATATAGCTCATAATTACTTATGGGGTGTTAATTTTCCCGGAAATGTAGCTGGATAATAAGGACGATAAAGTGTAGCAAAACGAGATAATGCAAGAGCAGTATTACAAGAAACAATAAACTTACACATATCAACAATAAATTAACACACCGCTAGATCTAAGCCGTATTTTCGCTGTCAGGTCATTTTCAGATCATTGAGCCAAGCACGTTTCAAGTGCCCTGTTGTCAATTTGATACTGAGAGATCTGGGCTACACAGATCACCCTACGTGATGTTGTGAGCAATGTAGCTCATAATGACTTATCCGCTGTTATTTTTCTCGGAAAAGTAGCCGCATAATAAGGACGTGAAAGTATGGAATCACAAGAAATAAACGCACCGCTAGATCGAACAATCTTCCTCTACAGTCTGCTGTAGAAATATTTGAAAACGTGAATCTACTCAACTTTTTATGTTCTTTAGAATGGTAATGCTCTTTGGAATGGTGTGTCAATGGTCCCAATTCTGAAGGTTATGCGGGTCCCTTGTAGGTTCCCTTGTATTTCCGCTGATTGTGGGGTAGATCATGAAGGCTGGCACGTTCCAAGTGCCCTGTTGTCAATTGGATAGCGAAAGATGTGTGCTGCACAGATTACATCATGTGTTCTTGTCTGAGAAATGCAGATAGAAGCATTTTTTCTTCACAAACACTCTGAACTACATGAGAGTGTAATGAGTGAGAAAGAATATTGCACGTTTTCACACTACACTTTCATCCCTGGTACGTGCAGGATCCTAATGGAGAGGCTAGTGGACGGAAGCTGAGCAATGATCTCGTCTCTTCAATTTACCTCACCTGTGGCCAGTCAGCGAAACGAGGGAGTATTGGAAAATGAGAGAGACCGACTATCCATAAGGAAGCTGGAATGAGGAACTGACGTACAGCTATTGTTAATTGTGCAATGCGATGCTACGGTTTCGCGTATCTCGGATTCCAATCATGTCTTTCTGTTACGGACTGGACCAGAGTCGGATGAGGAAGTGCTAAAATAGCTTCATGGGTCTGATGGTATGGTCGATGGCTCCCAAGTTGGAATGAGGAACTGACGCTCTTGCTAATTGTGCATTGCGTAGTGGCTACCAGTCTTCACAAATATCTCCAAGTCAGATACTATCTCGCATACAATGAGACTGACTAGGAAGTGGAATTGGATAAGGAGCAACTGAAATAGCCCCACGTGGTTTGATGATATGTGATGCAAGACCAGAGAATGGCTCAAACAACGGCAGCATGGTTATTACGTGTGCTCATTGGTGCACAAACATTTCCATGTCATTGTTCAGCTATCGCTGAAGATGAAATGAGCGTGGGACATTCCCAAGGCTTGTTTGGGCGATTCAGTAAGAAATGTGTGTACTGCATACTAGGAATCAACAATTTGAACGTGCACATGATTGTAATGGCGAAAGATCGGGTGGGAATGCTTACTGTAACTTAGAAGATCTACATCATCAAGGTGGACTAGCCATAGAATTTGTGCACTTCTTCGATTTTTGGCCCAGACATTTCTCACTGAGTATCCCTATCACGCTCATTCCCTACTCAACTGCATATTCAGTGCGTTGTTAGCTGGGCCAAAAATCGAAGAAGTTTCGGCAATTGTGTGCATTGCTCTCACGAGACATCAACACACACCCGAGGAGCCTGCTGTGTTTTGCTCAGCCCCGAAATAGATGCAGTATGCTTGCTACGCGACGTCTTCTCACGAACAACAATCCGTGATACTTGGAAACAAGCGAAATCGTAGTACTGATTCACCCAGGCGGAGTAGCGTTGCACGTTTAGTATAGCCTCTCAATTTGCCCGGTCTATCCGATATCGATGGCTCCGAGACTCCTAACAAATTCCAATTGGCTATACTAAATTATCCTGGTATTGTGGTGTTGAATCCTCACTATAGTTATTCAATGATTCTAGATTTGCAATTTTGTGCATCTGCCTGACCTAATAAGTTGAATTTTTATGATTTTTATTATTTAATTTATTAATTAATTGAATATTCCAGGAACGAATGGCTGCACTGTCAGATGGAGTCGGCGGTCGCGTGGATGGAGGGATGGGAACTGACGGAAGAGGATGAGGAGGAAGGGAGAAGGGAGGAAGAGGAGGAGAGGGTGGATGAGCTGATTGAGATGGTTAGTTGAGTTGTTTGATTAGTTTGTGGAATTGGCGGAGCTAACGGTAAAATTGGAGAACGGGGCGTAAATGGCTGATAAGATGATCGTGAAACATGAAACTTGATGGGTTACTTGAGTGAGTTAGTCGAGGACATCTTTATTTGGTTATTTGTAGACTTTGCTCGAGACCCAATGACGAGAAAATACACGATAGGCTCAAGTGATGAAGATGAAACATGAGTGTGATTGGAAAAATATTGCTGCGTGTGGGTGGCTGATTGTGAATTGAGATGGTCATTAGCTGCTGTTATTGGTTTTGTACAACAAGAGGGGAAAAGCAATTAGTAAACGAGGCATTCGCGGTTGATAAGAAACCGTTGAAACGTGAAACTTGTGTTGGAAAAATGTGAGAAGATCGGAATAGTTAGTTGGGATTGGTTTGTTTCAGTCGTTTCGAACATGAAATTTGTGAACGGGACATTAGATATTGATGAGTAGAGAGTGAAGCATGAAACTTGATGAACCAATTCGTGAGAACATTATTTTGTTTATTTTTTTGACATAGGATGAAACAATCATTGATTTATTCGCGTCGGATAGGTTGAAGATAAGTTAGTGAGGCACTAATCTCGAGTGTTTGGGAGGACGAATATCGTATACTGGTTTGTGCGTGCAATTGGTTTGGTTGGAAACGCAAAACAGGGAAGCTTACTGATTTTGGTATGCTGGAGTGGTTTTAGAAGCGATCGTGAAACATAAATATGATTTGTGGTTGAAATTTCACAACGGGTTCGTGGGATGTCGACTAGAATGTTTTTTTAAAGTAGGAATACGGATTGTAACTAGCGTCAAGTGTTCTCACTTGGCATAAGAGTAGATGGTGAAGCCAGAAACATGCGCAGCGCGGAATTCATAATTGTTAGTAACCAGTTGATTCTTTAGACGTTTCGTCCTGAACAGAGATGCTATTGTATTTGATGATCATTGTGGATGATTGTTTATACAAGATGACTTCTTTTCAATGCTATTTAACATCCTCGCTCAATTATGAGATGACTGATTCCCTAATTTTTCGTCATCTGGAGCTTAACTGCTCTAATTTGTGGTCTAGACGTGCCAGAACTATGCTCACTGTACTAGCTGTTTAGCGCTGCCTCGCTGCAGTCTAGTCTGTCGTCAATTATAGCAACCAGCGATTATGTCATCGTGTCTAACGCGCGTGGGGTACGTGCGAAACGCCATATTTTTCTTTATTTGTTTTTGTTTCGTTTTTTACGATATAAACAAATCAAGAGGTCAGGTTATGTTAGCGCTCTGTTGTGCATTGCATTCCATGTTGGTATAGGATACGGTGGCAAAAGTCCCCGCATCCTTTCCGGGTAATGTATAGTAATTTATCGGCGGAAGTGTAGCCGCTGATTCGTTACTGATCTTTTAGATGCGAAATTTAGGCGATTTGGCCTCTAATGCGACCAGGCAATACACAGATTTAATATGCGAGTGCGAGGGCGAATAATCAGGTAGGCATGCGACCTCGCAATTTCGCATGCGCATATCCGATTGGATAATGAGTGCAAACATCCCTTGGCCTAACGCGGAAATTAGAGTTGGAAGTATCCCTCTCTTCATTTCGCACGCTCTCTCATCGGTCAGAGTGGCGAGAGACTGTGTAAAATGAAGAGACGGCGACCCGTAATTCGAACTCTAGAGGAAATTGGTAGTTTCCGATGCAGATTGTGACCTCACAGAGGAGCGTGATTTTCGAAAATGCAAATTTTAAATTCCTGAAATTAATTTTTAACCGTCGAAATTACAGCTGCGCAAACACCTCTTCACGGAGGACGAGAGGAACGAGGGCAGGGAAGAGGAGATGGAGGAGGATGATGAGGAGGAGAAGGAGGCAGAGGTGAGGCGTTTGTTTTGCAGTAGGAAAAGATCTGCATTGTGATATTAGAGATTTTATAAGGTTTGTTACGACACACAAAACAGGAATCAGCGATGGTAAAAGTTGTCGATGCGAGTAATAGGGTTCGTGAAACACAAATCGATCATTTGTCTGAAACCCAAAAATAAGAGTATGCATTCAGTTCCCCTGCGCTAAAATCGTGCGAGTTCACCGGTTTTCGCTGATCCGACTCGGAAATGCAACTGGGTTTCTATTTTAGTCCCACTTTCTAAAATTGCATCTCTGTTTCAGCATGAAGTGAGACGAGACGTGGAACCGACTGAGCAGCCACAGGAGAACGTTGAGGTGAGCGGATTGATCTTTGATCTTTCAGAATGTTGATCTTTGATCTTTGAAATGGATAATCATCCATTCCAGGTCACTCCCCCTCGCGCTGCTGAAGCACCGCCAACCGAGGATACGGTGGACAAGGACGCAGATAGAAGCCAGGATACGGTGGTGGTGGTCCGGGAGGAGGAGGATACGGTAGACCCGGCCACCCAAGCTCTTGATCAACCGAGGGATACGGTAGACGGCAGCAAGGATACGGTAGTCGAAGCGGCGCCGATCGAGGAAGAACAACCGTCGCAGAGGGTGTACACCTTCCCGTGGGAGCATGAGGATGACGAGGAGGAAGAGGAAGTGGAGGAAGGGGAGAAGAGGTACGGTATGGAGGGGGTTACGCTAGTTACACGTGAAAAATGGCCAATTTGTGGGGTTTTTCGTCGAAAATGGGCTAAAATTCGCCCAGGTGAGTTTGTGCAATAGAGGTTAGACATAAGATGAAATGTGCATACGCTTCGATTTTCTTTGGAAAAACAGATGTTGAAAAATAATATAATACTTTTTCTGCTGCTTACTTTTGAAATTTTTAGATGCCCACTTGCTCAAGGTGTGTAGCAGGGAGCGTACAGGATCTAGACCCCCACGGACTAGACGGCAAACTAGAGACTTGAAAGTCATGCGACATCGTTGAATATATTCATGCAAACTCTCACCTTGTTTGTGCTACTGAGATTCTGTATTTAGCAGAAATATTAGCGTGGGATGATCTTATGGATTTAGACGTTGTTGTGACTAGAAGGGAAACTGGAGACTGAAACTGCTGCTTCTATGTGTAGTCATTGCGATATCCTTGAACAAATCCGTACAAGATCTCATCTCGTTCCTGCTACAGCGACCTCATATCCGACCAAGACACTGGTATAGGCTGATCTTATGGATTTAGACGTTGCTGTGACTAAAAGCTAGAGACGTCGCTACGAAATCGCTACGTCTAGGTTGTAGTTAGTGCTGTTTTGGCGAAATTCGCGCAAAGTCTCGGTTTGGTTGTGCTTCAGCGATTTTATATTTGACCGAGGCATGAATAGATGATGATCTTGCGGATTCAAGCATTGAGATTAGAAGGAAGAGGAGTCTGTCTAGTTGTGGCCGGTGAGATGACGTTGAATGAACCCGAGCAAGATCTTGGCATGTTTACGTTTTAGAGATTTTACATTAGACTGATACATCAGTGGGAGCTGATCTATCGTAGACCTCTAGAGACTAGACGGTGAACTAGAGAGACTGAAATCGCTACGTCTAGGTTGTAGCAACGGCGATGTTTTTCGGATATATTCTTTCGACGTCTCGGCATGTTTACGTTTCAGCGGGTTTATATTGGGACGAGACATCAGCAGAGACTGTTCTTCTCAAGCGCCCAATTCTTGCTAGACTGAAACTGTTGCGTATATCTTGTAGTCACTGCGATGTTTGCGGATAAATTCGTGCAGACTTACACCTCTGTTTATGGGGCCTTCCGTTTCGTATTCTGGTGTGAAATACTGCTGACGATTAGCTGTTATGAAGTCTCGCCATGTCTCGCCGTTAGTGAATCTGTTAGGGTGAGAGCTTCTTGAGCTCGCCTCTTCGTTTCACACAGTCTCTCGCCTGCGCTATTCGAAAAAGAGCTTTTGAGAAGGGCGAGATAGTGGATGAGATGGTGAGAATAAGCTGTGATGTCTGTTGTCACGAATAGCAGACGCGCGTCTGGGTACATGGAGGTTTAAGAGCTTGCCAGACATGTGAGATTTTGAGTGAAGAGTTGAGAGTGTCCTGTGATGCTTGCCTGTGATATCACTCACACTACTGGACACAGGTTTCACGTAGGATCAACCCGGATTTCAAATTCCCCTTGCTTTCATGTTTCATCGCCTACTCAATATTCTATGAAACTGAATTCATTCGATTGTCATTGCGCATTTGCAGGAATACGAATACTTTATTATTATTTGTCGTAATATTGTTATTTTATTATTCGTAATTATTTTACATTTATTCCAGGACCACCGTCCACGACGAGGGCGATGCGCTGCGTGACGTCACCTTCCCGTGGGAGCTGGAGAAGTCGCAGGATGAGGGGGAAGATGAGGAAGAGGAAGAGGAAAGCGAGCGGCCGGCCAGACCGGATGATGAGGTGATCTTTGGTCTTTGATCTCGGAGATTTAGTAGCCTGTGTAACGACGGTAAAATCGTGCTGATTATGGAAGCAACTTTACCGTTTGTGACATGATCTCTAGTTTGTAAAATGTTTGTTGGGTTAAAAGAAGCAGAGAAGAAGCAGGGGGAGATCGTTGGTAAGGAACTAGAGTGGAATGCGGAAGCAAGAAACGGTAATCGTGAGAGAATCATGATACGATAAGAATAGGGTGTGATACGGTTGGGAGGAAGTGTATCTCTATTCGACATCTTATAGTTTGCAGTTTGATCTTTGATCTTTGTCAGACGCTCGACACCTCGCACGCGATCCTGCAGCCGCTGGAGGACACAAGCACGGCTGAGGTGGGATAAAATTATAAAATTAGTTTCATAATTACGTAAAAATTTGAGTTTTACAGAGAGAAATAGGAACATTTCTTGGTGGATTAAATATAGGTGTTTTACAATTGAAAATGAGAAGATTGTTGACTTGGTGTATTTGGGATCCACCCATTTGTCATATCACTGAAAACGTATTATTCTCGATGAGAAGCTGACAGGGAATTCGATAAACCCCCTACAATACGGATAGCAAGTTCGGATGGTTGGAATTACTGATCCTTGTGATCTTTCCCGCTGACGTGCTCTGGACAAGGTGTAGGCTATTATTAAGGGGGGGGACTGTTATTCCTGACGTCTGTCTCTTACGTGCGTATGGTCACAAGGAAGTGAACTTCGGGGCGGCTCGACCACTTAGCAATGCGTAGTTAGCGGCGCAGAATAGCTTATTACTGTGGGAAAATGCGCGTGCGAATTCAGAGATTGTTATATTGGTGTAGTTCTGCAAAGTAAATTATAGGAGGAAGTGACCTTTGAACACTCACCTTTTTTATGTGTATTAAGCGCCTCAGACTGCCTTGATATTATTAGTAATGTACGTGCGAATAGATGGTTATGCACTGTGGATTCATATGGAGAAAGTGCGCTGATCAATTAGAATCACGGAGAGTGCAATGGTCCTGTCTCCCGGTTTCCATGATATCTAGTCGGCTAGCCATA
>LS488916.1:7526-18783 GCA_900490705.1 Pristionchus arcanus | reverse complement strand
TAGAATTTTCGTTTTCCCTTTTCCCGAAGCATGGCACACTAAAACGCGACTTACTTCGGTCATACTCTCTCATTTTCGCACGCTCTCTCGCACCGCTCGGCCTCGCGCGAGTGAAGGAGAATGGGAGGAATGGTCCGCCACGCAAATGAGACTTTCTCCCCTCTTTGACACGCTGTGTCTCTCTCCTCTCCCTCTCAATCTTGGATTCATTCCACTCCCTCTCGAGGCGTGTCGAGCGGCGCCGAGGGATTCATTCTGCCAACCCTAATACGAGCCAATTCATTATGAAAAATAGAAAAAAATATGTTGTGTGGAAAATACATTATTAAATTGTTTGATTATAGAGATCTCTACGGAGTATCTGCTGTTTGTGTCGAACAGAAGTACCTACAATGATAGGCGAAGACGGAAAACCAGTGGGATATGATTATCCCATGGAGAAGAGATTGGTGAGCATTTTGAATGAAAGTTAAATAGTGCTATAGTATGCCTTCTTCCCTTCATCGCCTCGCATCTTCCTATCGATAGTCTTGCACCAGTGGGAAGAATTCCACCCAATGGACCATCGGTCGAGGCCTCGACAGGCTTGACTTGAATTTGCTAACACTGTTTCGAAACATTATTAAATTACTCTGCAGTTTTTACAAAACATTTATTCTAGCGAAGGATATTTTTAAAAATGGGTCGAGAGAATTGGGACGATTGAGAATTGCAGAATAATATAAGTCTTCATCAAACCGTAGCAACAGAACAGTAGATAATTGTATTCAGGAAGAATTTTTGAGCGGAAAACGAGAACTCGAACGCGATTTATTCAAATTTGTGAACGCGAATAGATTGAAAATCAAGTGAGTGATTGAACATTTTTCATCGCTTTGGTTTTGCATAATCATTATCTATCATGAGATGTTATCGTACATTGGATTTTATTTAGATTTTTCTTGATTTTTTCAGTTTGACATTGAAAAATGTTATAAATATATTCAATTCATTGACAATAAGCCGTTCAAAAACAACACTGTAATTCCCCAATGTTTCAGAACGATTGTTTTGATACTCAAAGAACAAGATTAGCTGTGAGAGAACGAAAGAACGAGTGCTTTATTGCCGATATTGGTGAGGAAATCGAGAAATTAAAACGGCGCAGGCTTGCGGTCGACAGATATTACTTACTTAATACAGAGAAAAAGGTGAGCGGTAAACTAAGACTTGTTTTGTTTCTATTTACTACACATAAAGGGTGAAAATATATTAGACGCGATATAACGAATGGAAAATTTTAGTTGATAATACACCAACTTTAAGGAACTGGCTCAATGTGAACCAACATCAGAGTCCATTCAAGTTCAAGAATAGGAAACTGTGAATGATGTAGTTGATGCAGTTGATCAGTCTAGTGAATCACAATCATGAAGATACAATTTGGTTTCCACTGCTGGCAATATTGTTTAATTCTACTGTTTAAATCGATTTTGACTTTAACAAATTGCTTCATTATGCTGATTTTACACTTTATCTTATTATTGTTGCAACTTTTTAGTTTTTGTTTTCGGTGAAGATTCAAATTTATGTTGGATTCGAAAGCAACATCTTTATCGAATAGAATGCGCATAAAGTGAAGAGGCAATCAACGAATGGCCAATATGTACAAAAAAGGCAAGTGGAGAAGGATAAGTGGGATAACGGAGTACAAATAACAAGAAGAAATTCGTGGAAAGATTTTCTTGAGGTGGATTCCTCGTCAACGATGTCGATTCAGAAAAGAGAGTTCAGAAACGTTGGTGGACTGCTTTTCACACTGTCAACGAGATGCAACGGCCTGCAAATACAATGTAGATATCATTTCTTACCTAGTAAGCGATTTTCATCAAATTTTTATCGAGGAAAGGGTGGCTTTCGTACACCATCATTTTTCTTGTCTTTCCCAAATTTTCGAATTGTCTTTCCCAGCTAGGGCTACCAAACTGAAGAATTCGTCTCTTCATTGGTGTGATCCGTTAGAAAAAACCCAACCAACCTCCACTCCTCCGCTCAACGTAATACGATGCGAAATGGGGCGAATCCGAGTCCATCGAAAGCATGCCATGCAGTGATTCGACTCCTAGACTCGCGGAAAGATCCTTCAAAATAATATTTATATTTTAATTGTTTATATTCGTTACTTTGCCACCACTTCAGATTGATCACATACATATTTCAATTAGAGGTCAAACTCAGAAAAATACGTGTAATTTCGCTCCGCCCCTACTCATCTCCCGATTTGAGGTCAAACTCAGAAAAATACGTGTAATTTCGCTCCGCCCCTACTCATCTCCCGATTTGAGGTCAAACTCAGAAAAATACGTGTAATTTCGCTCCGCCCCTACTCATCTCCCGATTTGAGGTCAAACTCAGAAAAATACGTGTAATTTCGCTCCGCCCCTACTCATCTCCCGATTTGAGGTCAAACTCAGAAAAATACGTGTAATTTCGCTCCGCCCCTACTCATCTCCCGATTTGAGGTCAAACTCAGAAAAATACGTGTAATTTCGCTCCGCCCCTACTCATCTCCCGATTTGAGGTCAAACTCAGAAAAATACGTGTAATTTCGCTCCGCCCCTACTCATCTCCCGATTTGAGGTCAAACTCAGAAAAATACGTGTAATTTCGCTCCGCCCCTACTCATCTCCCGATTTGAGGTCAAACTCAGAAAAATACGTGTAATTTCGCTCCGCCCCTACTCATCTCCCGATTTGAGGTCAAACTCAGAAAAATACGTGTAATTTCGCTCCGCCCCTACTCATCTCCCGATTTGAGGTCAAACTCAGAAAAATACGTGTAATTTCGCTCCGCCCCTACTCATCTCCCGATTTGAGGTCAAACTCAGAAAAATACGTGTAATTTCGCTCCGCCCCTACTCATCTCCCGATTTGAGGTCAAACTCAGAAAAATACGTGTAATTTCGCTCCGCCCCTACTCATCTCCCGATTTGAGGTCAAACTCAGAAAAATACGTGTAATTTCGCTCCGCCCCTACTCATCTCCCGATTTGAGGTCAAACTCAGAAAAATACGTGTAATTTCGCTCCGCCCCTACTCATCTCCCGATTTGAGGTCAAACTCAGAAAAATACGTGTAATTTCGCTCCGCCCCTACTCATCTCCCGATTTGAGGTCAAACTCAGAAAAATACGTGTAATTTCGCTCCGCCCCTACTCATCTCCCGATTTGAGGTCAAACTCAGAAAAATACGTGTAATTTCGCTCCGCCCCTACTCATCTCCCGATTTGAGGTCAAACTCAGAAAAATACGTGTAATTTCGCTCCGCCCCTACTCATCTCCCGATTTGAGGTCAAACTCAGAAAAATACGTGTAATTTCGCTCCGCCCCTACTCATCTCCCGATTTGAGGTCAAACTCAGAAAAATACGTGTAATTTCGCTCCGCCCCTACTCATCTCCCGATTTGAGGTCAAACTCAGAAAAATACGTGTAATTTCGCTCCGCCCCTACTCATCTCCCGATTTGAGGTCAAACTCAGAAAAATACGTGTAATTTCGCTCCGCCCCCTACTCATCTCCCGATTTGAGGTCAAACTCAGAAAAATACGTGTAATTTCGCTCCGCCCCTACTCATCTCCCGATTTCCAGAAAAGTCACACATTCACAATACACACATGGTCACTATTTTGACGTGAAGAATTCAGTGACAATGCTCATTCATTTAGTACCTCTTTCCTCCCTCTAGATCAACATCCTCAATGGTGGCCACGACGTCATCTGCTGCGAAGAGGCTGATCGATTCAGACGAGGAAGGGCTCATCGAAGACGAGACAGGCTTGGAGAAGGTTGGAAGAGGGCCGAAAGGGCGCGGAAGAGCCCATTTCCTCGAGGGAGCCAGGGCAGGAACCGGGAGATGGGACGGGAGAGGAGGGCGAGCGGGAGCTCGTTCGAAGGACGGAACTACCCTACATAAGTGATGCTTAATGAACGTGAATTCATCCCAGTAATCGAATTTTAGGATTACATACTCGAGGAAAACTAGTTGAAGCGGCCGTAAATCGCAAAGCAATTGGTTAGCTTTGTCCACTTTTCCCTTCACCCATTACTCTTCAATTTGATCTTTCACTCGTTTCTACATTTCCACATCAACAATCTCGTTATGATTACAAATCGGAATATTTTCCGGATATTAGGCGAATCATCTTTTTTGCACACATTTTAACCATATTGATCGATGCCAGATTTTGAGAATTTGTGAACTGATGATTTTCCGCATTTCGATTTCAAAATGTTGACAGCTATCGTGCAGAATCCAGAGACGCCATTCATTATGCCCACTCATTGTCATTTATTACCTTATTCCTCTAGAATCCTGGAGCGAACGAGGAGAGGAAGGACTCATCGGAGGCGAGACCGGCTTGGAGAAGGTTGGAAGAGGCCCGAAGGGTCGCGGAAGGGTCCTCTTGGAGGAAGGAGGAACGGGAGGAAAGCGGGGTCGGCTGAAGGTCGGGACAACCAGGCCGAGAGAGAGGCCAACGGATGGAGCGGAGGTGAGGGTGGATACGGTAGTTGAGGATTGCGCTAGCATCTGGGAAATGGGTTGGGGAATATCGATAGGGCGCGGACGGGTGAAAGGGGTGATAGAGTAATATTCGGATAGAAGAGCCAGCGGCAAGAACAAAATCAGTAAGAGCAAAAATGTCATCGATTAAAATAGAACAAAAATCCGAAAGCAATGGAGGCAGGTTTTTCCAAAAAAAAGAGCCAGGGAAACACCTGACGAGCGGAAATATAAGTTGAGAAGATGCGGAGAGGGCAGTGAGGAGAGTTCTTACGGAGATAGTGCACTCTTGCCGCGCCGGGTAAGCAACGAGTGGGAAATGGACGAGGGGAGGGGGCGGAGTTTGCGCGCGTGTGCCACAGAGGAGAGAGACGAGGGAAGAGAGGAGAGGGGCTGATTGTGAGGGTTTTTTTTGTTTTGCGGCAGCAAACAATAATGATCAACGATCAATGACGTATTCTCGTTTGATACAGTATCAATAATTGATTACGGTGACCGATCGCAACAGTGATCGAACTCAGAAAATTACACGTATTTTCGCTCCGCACCCTACTCATCTCCCGATTTCCAGTAGAGTCAGAATTCGGATTATGTACTTTTTATCTTATTGCTGTAGATGTTCTTTAATCATTCGAGCTTTTATTTCCTTTTAATTTATGTTCTATAGAAAATATAAAAAAAATATAAAAAGTCAGAACATGATTGTCAAAATTCTGGTTACTGTACGACTTTTCATCAATCTTCTCAGCGCGCGCCAATTTCGCGCATTTGAAGTTCTCTTTGATTATCGGCTTTTTCGATTGGTTTTCTGAACGGTTCTTTAATTTTGTTCGATCATGGATAAGGCCGATTCGAGTTTAGTACGCCACTGTTGTATTCTCCCTCGGTTTTACGGGAAAAATATATCAAACAGAAGGTTAAACTAGGAAAAAAAACAAGTTTAACCTTCTGTTTGATGCTTTGGCTCATCATTGTCTCCTCTGATTTTAGATGGAGACCATCGTACAGGGCACGATCGGTGCTCTGGGCTACCTCGAAGATGGCGTCTACTACCCGGAACCCGACTGTATTGGTTAGTTCGCTTTCTTGACTGCTCAATTTCGCCTCACTAGGTTCAAGAAATGCTAGATCTTGCGCTCTACTCTCGCTAATTCAATGAAACTCTGTGTGACCTACTCCATATTGTTCCGAACCATATTGTTGCTAGTTGAAGAACTGTTTGATCGATCAATCGAGCTCTTGATCACTGTTTATCTCCCTTGTGAATCCTCAATTTGCAGAAACGGTTCGGGATCTCATTCGTTTCCTTCGTGCCGATGGCCCGGATCTCATGGTGCGCAAGTGAGTAATGTTGTTTCATTCTGTCCTTCTCACAATCAGAGCAGTAGGTCGGAGGAAAACAGTCGGATCAGAACTTACTTTGTGAAAACCAACAGCTTTCGTTTCCTGTGCTGTGTGTCTGCAAAGAGAAAATACTAGCAAAATCTGACACATCATATCCTGATTTATCTGGCCTTACTTACAATAAAAATACATGTTTTCTGGGTAATATCTCGTTTCTGTTGCTATCATCATCATCAATCGTCATTCACATATTTGGCAGCAATTCTTGCACAAATGACTTTCTTTCGTTTTGGGTGCTTTGATTAGTTTATGTGATTGAAACCGAAGCTTTTCAGGCGTTGCTATCAAACATTTCCTGTAATTTTAGTGATTGAAATTAAGACTATTGCTTGAAACCCAACCCTCACAGGTGCTGCGGCACTCACAACGTGGTCGGCTCCGATCTGATTCCCATTCTGAAGACGCCCAAGCTCAAGGATGACATGTTCGACCTGGCGCTGCGGTCAGTTAATTTGCAGATATATTAATATTTTTGCATCCCTCTTTTTGACGTCTTACTGGCGTGGCTTGAAAATATGCCTTTTCGGGAGATAGTTGAATCCTTGAATCTCCAGCGCGCTTCTCTTTTTTTGTTGAGTTTCGGTGTTTTTCGGATAAGGCTTGAGTACGCGTCACACGTGATTACTATTTAATTAATTATTTAATTAAAGCTAATAATAAAGTTAATTCCAGTCTAGCTGCGAATCTGTGCCAGCCGTCGATGGTTTCCCTGCAGGGGAAGACGCCCGAGACGAAGGAGCAAGTGGCCATGCAGAGACAGCTGGAGGATAATCTAACGAGGTTTGAACAGCTAAACTAATTATCGTAGTTAATAAGTTCCGCTTAAAAAGGTATGGCTGTAAATTGAGCATCCAGCAAAAGAAGTTAGCTAATGCATGAATTATGTAGCCTTGTTTAATTTAAAATAATTTATCCGTTAGGTAAGATATCGTAAACTATTCGTACGAGAGATACAGTGAAAAGTGTTGTATCACAAGCCATGCCACTTTCGTGTTGCATAGCTGGTATAGCTGTGGTAGGGTCATTGTTTGTTAATTTTATCGCACTCAAAAAGCAATTCCAGGGCGAAATTGGCGTGCGCGGACCGCGGTCTATTCGACGTTCTCAAGGCGAAGCTCTCCAAGTTCTTCATCGAGACTGTGAGTGATTCAATCGATTAAGGACTACCGTAATCCGTTAGCGAGTTGTACGTATGGCATGATCCTCCAGTGCCAACTATTCTTTTTACTTTCGATAATTCTCTCGGAAGAATTGGTAAGGTTGAACAGTAATTGTTTTTTTATACAAGCACACCTGTGTTAGAAATTGGGTAGCAATTGCACAGTTGACCTTCCGCTTCTCAATCTTAATCATACTTCTTAGGAATGGGACGGTCGGACGGAGGAGCAGCGGCTGGTGATGGAGCGAATCGTCGTCTTCATCCGCTACATGTTCAGCATCACGCCCGTCGGAATCGATGATAAGGTACTACGGTAGCAGCTGACAGGGAGGAGGACGGTAGGTTAGCAATGAAAACGGGATCTTTGTTGAAGTAGGATGCTGTTTACGCTTATAATAATATTTATGCTATTTCGATGAAATAACGGTGAAACAAAGTAAAAATAGTATTAGAATGGAACAAGAGTCGTAAAGATATTATTACTGCGAAGTAAGGTAATAGTAGTTATGATGAAGATGAAGCGCTGATCAACATGGTGAAACGAAAGAATAAATAAATGAAAACTGGAAATGAAATTGTTTAAGCGAACGGCATTCGACACGTCGTCGCACGACCGACTCGTCGAGGCCGCCATCGATTCGGGTATTTTATTATTTAATTTAATTAATTATTTTGGATTTATTTTATCGATAGCAAGGGGCTACAACACTGCCAAAATTTTGTTAAACATGTTGCTATGGGCAAGGTGAAACATAGGAGTTGCATGCACAATATTGTTTGAAATTTTGTAAGGGTGACCAGATAGACTGAGGAGATTCAAATTCAGATTGAAATCGGTGAGCAATACATTTTATTCGAAAACAATTCCAGGTCTGGACGTGCTTCTGATGGAGATCTCGAAGGATCGACGGGAGCGCGACTTCCATCTCTCCATCCTGGAGATCTTCGCCCTCATGCTGAAGGAGCATGTCAGTTTATATTTAATTTTTTCTTAATTCTGCTGAAATAGACGCTGCGATATTGAAGGAGAACGATTTTTTCGAGACGTTAAGAGTGGAATATTGGCAAATAGGTCCTTATTGCACCATGTATACACGGTGAAGCCTGAACCTTGCGAGTGGATTTGTTGAATCAATAATGGCGAAAATTTAAAATTTTACAGAAACCTGAGGACCGAGGAATAGGTCGGCTACCCGTTGAAAAAATTCCTAATTATTTGCGGTTACCCGTTATTATGGGCAGCAAAAATTCCAAGTACATACTTGGCACAGGTATGATGGCGAGAATTTAAAATTTCACAGAAACCTGAGGACCTCGTGTCGGCCGATCAGGGTCGCAGTGAGGAGGAGAAGAGGAAGACGGAGGGAGAATTGCAGCAGGTACGGTAGGACGGTGGTACGGTAGATGAGGGGAGAAGTACGGCTCACGGAGTACGAGAAGTCGAAGGGTTGCGTAGAGACTAATTTAGCATTGAAAATGTAAAGGAAAGTATTTTTCCCTCTAAATACCCTGCAATTTCTATACTTCAAGAACTTATGATAGGTAGTTGAAATTGGGAATATTCAATGTTTTCGCTGAATCTCTGAGAATTAACAACCAAATCAGTTTGTAATTATACTTTTTCATGCCATAATTCCTCGTTACCGTAATCGTAATTATTGCAGATCGTGGAGAATCAGCGCGCGGCAATGGAAGAGATGAAGCGGAAGATCATGGGCAAGAGGTACGGTAGAGGATACGGTTGGGGATTTTCGGATGTTGAATTACTTGACTATTGATTTTGCTTGATTATTGATAGAAGTACGCTCGAGTTTAAAATGGCAGAATGTGAGCAACGATCGGTGAGAATTAGCGAGATATATTTATAAGGTATCCGTGATACGCCGAAGTGGCAGGTCGAACATTTTAGCTGGCCACTTGAAATTAATTTATTGCTTGCATGTGAATTGACTGCAATGTGCCAGGGAAAAAGAAAACACACGCCTCTTGAGTGCCTGGCTTATTTCAAAAGACCATCTTACCGTGTCCACTAATCGATACCATATCTTTCATGTACTTGGAACCGGCTCGTTGGTAGGCCCAGAGTTAGATGAGGGGCTAGTGTGAAAAAATCAACATTTTCGCACATTTTTTGGGGCGGTCCAATCGCGGGGGAGCACACCAAAGTTGGAGGGGTCAACACTGTTGGTGATCGAATTAATGATTGACTGATCCTTGCAGGCACACCAACTTCGCCGGCACATACGAAGTGCGCGGACTGACCGCCCCGATCTCGGGCAACGACAGAATCATCATCAATAAGTGGGTTGATCTTTGATCTTTAGATATGCGAGGTTTAAAAAGCAGGCTGGATAAAACCAGAACATCGGTTGTTTCTATGTTTCAGCAGTAGCATGAAGGATTAGTGAAGCGGAAAGCTTTCGATATGCTGCACTTGTTCGATTTAAAAAAAAGGAACGAGTATCACTATAGAATTAGTTTTGTTGGTGTTTACAGTCAAGACAGTAAGTATGGTTAAAATCAGAGCACTGGTTGATCCTGAACTTTAACAATGATATAAGGATTAGTGATGTGAACAGTTGTCAAAAGTTGTGGCTGAGCTATCAGAAAAATAGTTTACAAAGTACTTCAATAAATAATTGGTGTTTTCTTATTCAGACCAGTGAAGGACGTGACGGCGCTGGAGTTCAACGAGACGCGCAAAGCAAAGAAACGAACACCCAAGAACAGAAGACCGTTCGAGGCGAATCAGAGGACGTTTCTGTCGTCCATTGAGATTAGATTGAAGATGAAGGTACGGTAGTTTGATATAAATATGAAATTACGGTATATATTGTGCTACGGTTATAACGGAATTTCAAAGAAATAGTAGGAGAGAATAGAGAATGTAAATGCCGAGAATGTAAAATATTAGACAGATGTGTGCAACAGTAAAGTCGCTAGTACCGGAATTTTTCAGGGTCATAATAATACCTATCTTTTAATTGATTCAATATGCTGATTCTCACTCATTGTCAGGGCTTCGTCACTCGTCTCCTCGAGGACTGCTACGTGCGCCTCATGCGATCGACCAAGACTGCGGTTGGTTAATATTGTTATTATTATTTTTTAAATTAGTATTATTTTACAACCGACAATGTGGAGTTCATACTGTCTTTGCTCTGTAAGTGCTTGGCTATGTCAGGAGGGTGAAACGTGAATGTAAATTGTTGAGAAATTGATAGAACAAATACATAAAACAGGCTGCTGACATGCATCCTTGAAGTCGTTGACTACATTGCCTTAACGTACCTTACCGTAGTTTAGCCTAACCTACCGTAATCTCTCTCCAGGCATTCGACGCTCGTCGTTCGATCGGTCAGCGACAGGCCGATCTGCACTACTTCCTGCTCGAGCGATTCTGCGTCCAGTTCGCCCGGCTGGCCAAGATGAGGGCGGAGAAGGTACGGTAGGGGGAGGGGGGAAATTTATTGAGATACGGTAGGAACAGTCAGAATTGGTATTTAGTACTTGGAGATGCTAGGAGAATTGAACCGCGAGATGCTTCCGATGTATCTGAGAAAGGTGAAACGGCGATGTGATGGCTGATCTTGTTTGGGTTAATTTGCAAAATTAATTAATTAAATAATATTTAATTTCAGGTTTCGTGCTCGCTGGGCGTGGACGGCTTCCACCACGTGCAGATGCAGCTGGACAACTATCTGGAGCTGGCAAGGGTTGGTCACTTATTGATTGATTCTAGCAGACACTGGAGCATTGATTAGGTGAAACGGCGATGTGGTGATTGAGATATTGTCAGGGATAAATTGCTAATAATGTACGGGGTAGGGAAAGGATGTGGAATTTTCGCTGTGATATAACACAATTCGGAATGATGTTCTCCCGTGACTTGTGCTCTTCGTAGAGATCTGAAAGTGCTAGGGAGATGGCGTACCCAATTATACGTGCTCAATGTTTCGAAAATACATGCAAAACTTTGGTGTTGATAAAGTAATCAATAATCATGTGCATAATTGTTTTTGAAAATGAAATTTAAATATTTTTTTAAATAATAATTATAGGTAGAGAAGAAGGACGGTCGCCGGTTCGGTCTGCGTGCGCAGTTCGCCCTCTCCGCCTACAAGGAACTCATCCTATTGTGAGTACTTAATTATTAT
>LS488914.1:0-63296 GCA_900490705.1 Pristionchus arcanus | reverse complement strand
CTCCACCTCCTCCTCCTCCCATTGATCCGAAGAGGAATGCCTGTCCGTAGACGGTGGCAGCGACGAGAACGATGAGGACTTGACGGAGCATCTGAATATTCTCAATTAGAAAAACACTACGAGAAACGGTACTATCATGTGGGAAATGAAATGGTAAAAATGAGGAGGCAATGTTATCCCCTTGCAATCTGTCCCTTATAAACCCCTCCACGCTGATCATTTCATCTCTTTTTGCGCCCTCCCCTCCTTTCACCTCTCCCTCTCCTCCCCCGCAACCCCCTCACCGCCCTTTGTCCTTCCTTGTTCTCTTTCCTTGCTGTGGATCCAAATGAGTGAGTGAAGCATCAAGTTATTTCCTCTCTGTCGTGCTCTCCCACTCTCCCTAACCGCCCAGAGCCATGGAAAGGGAAGAGACTGTAGCATTGCCGCAAATATTTCGTGCGTGATCTTTTGTGCGTGTACAGTGGTTCCACGGCCTCTTGATCCAATTAGTGGGCCCTAGGGCGACCAATGCCTGCTCATCATGTGATGTTTCAGCCCATTCAAGCACGCCAAAACGACCAGGTCACATCCAACACCGTTTTAACCCTCGGGCGAATTATGCGGTTAGACAAGGCGAGAGAGCATGTGGAATGGAGAGAGTCATGCAATGATTTGAAGGAAACCAGCTATTATCCGGATTTTACCACGTTCGAGAACTATGTTGGAGACAGCATATTGTACAAGAAAATTTCAGGTTTCAAAGAAAATCTCTTTTAGTTATTTTTATCACTGTTATCGTTGAGGGAGCAACGATCATCTGCAATCTATTTTGAAGTGATTAATTTTTTTCGTGAGTAAGGGATATTTTTCCACGCGAAAATTCAGATCACGAAAATTTATTACCATTTTGTACAGACAACAAACTAATACTTGATTAACTTTGGTATTTAAGAAAATACACAACACAAACAATCATGGCTGCAATATACAATAATCTTCAGAAGCGAAATCATGTTCATTGCCATCAGTTCACAGGGTTTGAAATCGCTTTAACGATTCTCCAAGTAAATATGTGATATTGGGCAATTCGTTTAGCCACGATAGCGGCAGATCGAAAGTCGGTAGGTTCAACAAATTGGAGATGGCATTGGCGTCAAAGTTGTCGGGATTCACAGACTTCGGATCCTCAGAGAGCGCAGTTATCAAGTCGAGAATGATCTGCAGAAATTAGATGTTTTCAGCATCTAAAAATGATATTGAATTACCTGCGCTTCAGGAGATAAAAATTCAGTTTCATCATTCTCGTAAACAGATTGTGAACTTTCAACCGTCGCTAATTCATCAATGTGGGAAGCAACTTCTAAACTCGAATCACTCATCGCTTCGGAGATTATTTCTGAAAGAGCTAGTGAAGAAGTTGATCGATGCTATTCTAGATCTTGATCACCTTCATCGGCCGCATCGTGAATCTCCTGCGTTAATGCAGGCGATTCGCTAATCATTTCAGCGGCTGAAAACCCATCAATAATTGAAGTCAGAGAACACTGCAAAGTTTCTTACCTGGATTCCTCTCACTCCGCTGGATTCGAGTTAGCTCCTTCTCAATTTGTGTTCTTTCCTCGATGAGATCGCACGATTTGCATCGACACAACGAGAATGGGCAAGGTGCATGAAACTGAAACAATTTATAATCCGTTTCTCAACGCACTCTGAAAGGGTTTCGTCGTCTCAGATATGCCGATTGCCCTTTCTTCATTGAATACGAAGATCCCAATCCCCTCCCAAACAATGTTTCCTCCTGCAGGCCCATTGCCTTGAGGTCAGGATAGAAGAATTAAAGAATTAAAAGTATTAAATCACCCTCTTGGAGGACACCACACCATGATGACGACATCGCAAGCACGTGTAAGGAGAATCGATAACGGACTGAAAAATTGACAATCTATATTTTCCGTTTCGGTTGTTCTCACTTCGACAACGCGATTGGCCTTATGCCTCCTTCTCAACTTGTCAAGCAGGCCCTTGATTGCACGACGTCGATTAACGAGTTCGCACTGAAAAAATATTTGCATTTGGGAAAGTAGGAACAGTATTCGAAATCCAGGGAACGCTCTCGTCATATTGCTGCACTAATTGGGTTGTTTCAATGCTCGCCGCCCCCGCAATGCACCCGTTGTCTTCCCTATCTTCATTTCTATTAAAACATCAAGAACGATTGCCCTATCGACACACCCAAGCTCAGTTAGACGTAATAAGATCAACAATCAATTTGGTATTACGCTTTTGGTTTCGAGACTGTGGCAGAAATTGAGCGGAAACTCAGAGATAAAAGTCTACTGTAACGCGGGAATACTTTAACGACTGTGAGTTGTTACACATGTTGTCTTGTCTTCCAAGGTGAAGTATTTAAGCAAATTCTATGAGAAAACGAACCTTTCGGCAGTTGCACGTTTTCCTCGCGCACTGGCGCGACGAGTGTGATAGCATCTCACCGTGAATGACGCATCGCACGCACTGAACTTGAAAATGATTAATTGAAAATATTGAAATTCATTTTCGGAAATTGTGAAGGGCGCTCACTTTTTTCATGTCGTTGTATTTCTTTGAGTTTGGTGGAAACGGAAATAACGAAGAATTATGCTGAAAATGGATTCTGAAAATGGATCACAATTATGAATTTTTTTTCACAGAATATGAAACGAAAATAGAAGGAAAAGATTTTGATTAGATGAAAGGATGGACAGGGATGGCTTCCAATGGAAAAGAGGCAAATGATCACATACGAAATCGCTCGCCCTCTAAATTAGGACTAATCAAAAGGTGCCGTATCGGGGATTTTGCGCCCCCATCAATCCAACTTTCCCTTTTTTCCCGAGAACCAGATAATTTCGTGCGGTTTGTGAATTTTTTGTCTCAACTTCCTCTAACGAAAAGAATTTCCACTTTTGTGTGCAAAAATCAATAATGCAATGTAAGCTAAAACTGAAAACAAAGCAAAAATTATTCAGTAAATATGATCAATATATTTTACATTTTTCATATTTTATATTAGAATCTATTACTCATCTACGTCATGGAATCTCATAATAACGTAAAAAATGGTATTGAATGTAAGCTGATCACCCAAGGAGAAATGTGAAGGAATAAACGAGGTGAGATTGAATTGGATGGGGGAGGATAGGGAGAAAGTTCTTTTGTTTTGGTGCGCTGCGTGGGTTGAAAGATCATGTCCAATGGACAGGACTCTGATTTTCTTCGCTTTTTTTCTCTTACCTTCATGCTAATAGGGTAACAATTAACTTAAAAGTCGTTCTTTGGACTTTGCAAGTTATTTGTGTTCTGCGAGTTCGTGTTACATACTTCACGGACGGGGTCGGACCCTTCAGCAGGTTACCCTCAATTGTTCCATTGTCCCACTCTCTCGATTCTCCATGCTCTCTCGCTCCTTGTCTAACCGCATATTTCGCTCTAGGGCCCACTAATTGGATAAGGATGGGCGCTCCACGGGAACAATTCACAAGCGAAAGTTCATGCACGAAATATTTACGCGCACGATTCTCTCTCCTCATCTACCTATTCTTTTAGTGGTCAGCCTGTGTAAGAGAGTATTGCAGGAATGAGTTTGAGGGACCTGATGTTTCGCCCATGGAGCTAATTTGGATGCAACAAAGAGGGCCGAACAAAGTGATCTAGCAAGGACAGTGCGGTGAGGGGGGTGCGGGGGAGAGGAGGGAGAGGCGAGGAGAGGGAGGGGACAAGGAGTGGTGTAATTAGCAGCGAGGTGTTTATAAGGGAAGAGATTGATGGGGGACAACATCGCCTCTTCATTTCTACCCTCAGCTTAGAATTAGGGCTGACTTGGTACTTGTTTTGGTTTGGCAAATAATGTGCCAATATGAATATGCTCCAACTTCGAAATTGCGATTTTTCTATTGCGAGTATCCCTTTTTTGATAAGATTTGGTAATATGTATTAATTCTCGCTGTATCAGATGCTCCGTCAAGTCCTCATCGTTCTCGTCGCTGCCACCGTCTACGGACAGGCATTCCTCTTCGGATCAATGGGAGGAGGAGGAGGAGGAGGATGGTATGTCATGGGGGCTAGTCATCTTACCGTAGTCCTACCGGGATCCATTATTTACCGTTCGGTTGATAAGTAGATATTCCTACCGTAATCACAATCCTTTTCAGTGGCGGAGGATGCGCTCCTCCTCCTCCCTCTCCCTGCGGATGCGGCGGCAAGTAATCGATCCGTCGATACCGTACTGCCTCTCCCCTGGGATCGCCCGAACACCAGCGTCGTCTCTATCACCTAGTATTGTAGTCACTGTAGATGATCGATAAATGCATTTTTATCGTACAACTATTTATTGTGCATCGCAACTACAACGATTATGATTATGGGTTGTACGCTACCTGAATGGATGAATTTTGCGTAGAAGAAGGATGTTGTGCTAAGAAAAAGTCTTCATTTGTAAAAAAAAGTATTTCAAAGATGTAACATGTCTGCTCTAATAAGTTTATGTTAACATTGCATATTCGTGTTGCAGACGTACATAACATCAATATCAATACTATTGATCCTCTACCATTCTTCGAACCTTCCTCTCAATAGTATTGAGATTCGGTACTTCTTCTCTGCTCTTCCTGATACAGTCCGCGGGGATTTGATAACGTGTAGCTAAGGCAGAGGAAAAGAAGAGGAAGCGATCTAGAGTATTGACAGATGACAGATGTCAATACTATTGAGATAGGTATGGGGGGAGGGCCATACAATTCAATTGAACCTGCAACCCTATTGTATAGCAACATTTCTGTACGAAAAATACAAAAAAGCTATTTATCGATCATCTACAGTAACTTCAGTACTAAGCAAGAGGGATGATGCCGATCGTGGAGCCATTCCTGGGAAAGGCGAGTACTGTATCGATGCTCGATTACTTGGCGCATCCGCAGGGAGATGGAGGAGTGGGAGCGCATCCTCAGTCACTGAAAATAATTGAGATTACGGTATTATAATCTATTTATCGATTTAATACGGTAAGTGCTGGAATTCGGAGCTAACTTAAGATTAACGACTGACATCTCCTCCTCTCATTCTTCCGAAGAGTAATGGCTGTCCGTAGACGAAGACAGTAGCGAAGGCGATGAGTACTTGACTCAGATCAAATCCACTACTATTTCAATACTCAGATCCACGAAATTATTTATAAAAATTATCAAATAGTATCGAAGAAGGACACTTGCAGTGAAAATAAAGACCATTTCGAAGTAGAAACACATGAATGAATGGTTCAGTGGGAAATTTCCACAGTAAATGTATCGGAACGGCTTATTTTATTTTAAAGAACGAGCAGAAGAACTCCCCTTATAAACACTGATCATTACATCGTAATTTGCCTTCCCAACCTCTCCCTAGCCTCCCCCGCAACCTAACCATCGCAAGTCGCTGATTGCTTAATTTCTTCCGCCCTACATCGAAATTAGCGACACATGGAGTCAATTTTTCTCATTCTCATTCCTTCCCTGCTCTCCCACTTTGCCTATCCTTCCAGAGACTAGGGATATGAGGAGAATGAACCACGCGCGCGAATATTTGGTACGTGATCTTTTGTGTTTGGCCCTTATCCAATTAGGAGACCCCTTGAGGGGGAATTATGCAGTTAGACAAGGCGAGAGATCACGTGTAATGGAGAGAGACAGACAGTGGAACAACTGAGGGAAGACAGTTGTTGTCCGGATTTGACCCCGAGAACAATGCTGAAGATAAAAAACAAGGAACTTTCTGGGAAAAAGAAAGACACGCTTTAATAATGATTGAGGAAGCAACTTCTGACATCGGTTGAGATGTGTAAGATGGAGAGGCAAAGTCACAGCATTCTCATCCCCTTTGTTCTCTCCAGATAAGAGTGAACAAGGGGATTAAGATTTGAATTTTCCCGCGCACCGTAATCAAACTGCAAAATAATATCGAAATATAAAAAATTGCTGAAACTTATCCCGATTTCAACCGTTCACTCTGATTCAGAATGAGAATCGGAATAAGTTTCAGGAACATTTCATAGTTCACGTTTGCAGTTCGACTACAACCCTTTTCTGTCGGAATAGAATGCTGTGAAGTGGAAGAGCATGGAAATAATGAGAATTTGCAAACTTGATGCCCATGCAGCTAATTTGGATGCAGCAAAAGAGACAACCAAGGACAATGCGCTTAAGGGGTTGCGGGGGAGGCGAGGGAGAGGGTGGGCCAAGTTAAGGTGTAATTATCAGCGACGTGGGTTTATAAGAGAAGAGATTGATGAGGGACAACATTGCCTCATCATTGAGAGAAGAGCGGCCTTTCCATTGCATTTACTGTATCAGCCTGTTCTAGTTTCCACTTCGAAATAACAAATTGCGACTGTCTTTGAAAAAAAAATGTAATTGTTTTAACAGATGATCCGTCAAGTCCTCATCGTTCTCGTCGCTGCCACCGTCTACGGACAGGCATTCCTCTTCGGATCAATGGGAGGAGGAGGAGGAGGAGGATGGTTAGTCTTCTATCTTACTGTAGCATTATCGTGCTCTATTACTAACCGTATTCGGTCGATATCTGCGTAGATCCTACCGTAATCACAATCCTTTTCAGTGGCGGAGGATGCGCTCCTCCTCCTCCCTCTCCCTGCGGATGCGGCGGCAAGTAATCGATCCGTCGATACCGTACTGCCTCTCCCCTGGGATCGCCCGAACACCAGCGTCGTCTCTATCACCTAGTATTGTAGTCACTGTAGATGATCGATAAATGCATTTTTATCGTACAACTATTTATTGTGCATCGCAACTACAACGATTACGATTCTGAGAAACCAGAAAGGGTGAATTTTATGTGGAAGAAGGATGTTGTGCTAAGAAAAAGCCTTCATTTGTAAAAAAAATATTTCAAAGATGTAACATGTTTGCTCTAATAAGTTTATGTTAACATTGCATATTCGTGTTGCAGACGTACATAACATCAATATCAATACTATTGATCCTCTACCATTCTTCGAACCTTCCTCTCAATAGTATTGAGATTCGGTACTTCTTCTCTGCTCTTCCTGATACAGTCCGCGGGGATTTGATAACGTGTAGCTAAGGCAGAGGAAAAGAAGAGGAAGCGATCTAGAGTATTGACAGATGACAGATGTCAATACTATTGAGATAGGTATGGGGGGAGGGCCATACAATTCAATTGAACCTGCAACCCTATTGTATAGCAACATTTCTGTACGAAAAATACAAAAAAGCTATTTATCGATCATCTACAGTAACTTCAGTACTAAGCAAGAGGGATGATGCCGATCGTGGAGCCATTCCTGGGAAAGGCGAGTACTGTATCGATGCTCGATTACTTGGCGCATCCGCAGGGAGATGGAGGAGTGGGAGCGCATCCTCAGTCACTGAAAATAATTGAGATTACGGTATTATAATCTATTTATCGATTTAATACGGTAAGTGCTGGAATTCGGAGCTAACTTAAGATTAACGACTGACATCTCCTCCTCTCATTCTTCCGAAGAGTAATGGCTGTCCGTAGACGAAGACAGTAGCGAAGGCGATGAGTACTTGACTCAGATCAAATCCACTACTATTTCAATACCCAGATCCACGAAATTATTTATAAAAATTATCAAATAGTATCGAAGAAGGACACTTGCAGTGAAAATAAAGACCATTTCGAAGTAGAAACACATAATGAATGGTTTAGTGGGAAATTTCCACAGTAAATGTGTCGGAACGGCTTATTTTATTTTAAAGAACGAGCAGAAGAACTCCCCTTATAAACACTGATCATTACATCGTAATTTGCCTTCCCAACCTCTCCCTAGCCTCCCCCGCAACCTAACCATCGCAATGTCACTGATTGTTCAATTTCTTCCGCCCTGCATCCAAATTAGCGAAATAGTTCATTTTTCTCATTCTCATTCCTTCCATGCTCTCCCACTTTGCTTGTCCATCCAGAGACTAGGGATATGAGGAGAGAGAACCACGGGCGCGAATATTTGGAGCGTGATCTTTTGTGTTTGGCCCTAATCCAATTAGGAGGCCCCTTGAGGGCGAATTATGCAGTTAGACAAGGCGAGAAAGCACGTGTAATGGAGAGAGACAGACAGTGGAACAACTGAGGGAAAACAGTTGGTGTCCGGATTTGACCCCGAGAACTATGCTGAAGATAAAAAAAACAAGGAACTTTCTGGGAAAAAGAAAGACACGCTTTAATAATGATTGAGGAAGCAACTTCTGACATCGGTTGAGATGTGATAAGATGGAGAGGCAAAGTGGAAGAGCATGGAAATAATGAGAATTTGCGAACTTGACGCAATGCAGCTAATTTGGATGCAGCAAAAGAGACAACCAAGGACAATGCGCTGAAGGGGTTGCGGGGGAGGCGAGGGAGAGGGTGGGCCAAGTTGAGGTGTAATTATCAGCGAGGTGGGTTTATAAGAGAAGAGATTGATGAGGGACAACATTGCCTCATCATTGAGAGAAGAGCGGCCTTCCCATTGCATTAACTGTATCAGCCGTTATCCTGTTTGTATCCTAGTGTCCACTTCGAAATAACACATTGCGACTGTCTTTTTTGAAAAAAAATAATATGTAATTGTTTTATCAGATGCTCCGTCAAGTCCTCATCGTTCTCGTCGCTGCCACCGTCTACGGACAGGCATTCCTCTTCGGATCAATGGGAGGAGGAGGAGGAGGATGGTATGTCATGGGGGCTAGTCATCTTACCGTAGCCCTACCGGGATCCATTATTTACCGTTCGGTTGATAAGTAGATATTCCTACCGTAATCTCAATCCTTTTCAGTGGCGGAGGATGCGCGCCTCCTCCTCCCTCTCCCTGCGGATGCGGAGGCAAATAATCGATACATCGATACCGTACTCCCCTTCCGGTGGGATCGCTCTACCACCGGCATCATCCCTCTCGCTTAGTACTGTAGTTACTGCAGATGATCGATAAATTATTTTTATCGTACATGCATCATAACTACAACGATTACGATTCTGGGTAGTTTGCACCCAGAACGGGTAAATTTGACGGACGAATTTGATGTTGAACCTGCAACCCTATTGTATAGTAGCATTTTGCCTTCTGCTCATCTTATCCCGATGCAGATGTCATTCTGCTCAATCGAGATAAGGATCGCGAGGTTCACATCGAGTGATTTTTTTGCTGTTGATCAGAACATATGTCTCTTTAGAATTTAGAATTTATCTGGGGTCGCTATACGCGCTGATCAGGAAAGGAAAATACCATTCTTCTTTTGGCAAGCTCCACCAATGCTCTGTTGATCTGTATGGTTAAAATACACGATGAAGGAAGCTCATGAAGGAATAGAAACGGTCTCATCGGCTAGTAGGACTCTCCACTTTGCGTTTGGTTCATTTCATTTCATTTCACGATACGTACAACCCGCGTGACAAGTTTGTACTTGGCCTTCCTCTTCGTCTTTGTCCGAGAGAGTTTCTAAGGCGCAGACATTGTTCAATTACTTTTTGTTTGTCTCTCTTTAATATTCTTTTCACAAATGTACCCAATTCCTAAATTATCTTTCTCTGAGAACACTAAAAGAGCAAAACAAAAGTGACAAAGATGAAAAAAGTGTGAAAAACATATTACAACTCTATCTGTCAGGGAGATGAATTACGATCATTCGAGCAGAGCTACAACTACGTGGATACCGTACTATGGGAAGAGAAGTCAAGGACAACTAAAAATGCGCTTGCGCGATGATCTCTCGAGTTCTATTGGAGAAGATTGGCGGCATGCACAAATCAACAAATACCGGCCCATCCTCATTTCCAGATGATAGCATGACTTGATAAGGATTGATTGATTGATTGATTGATTGTGAACGCGATGTGTCAATCCAAGCACATTGGTATTTACTAGATCAGACATTTCGTCTTTCAGCAATTAATTTTTAATAATCTTTCCCGTGACGAATAACAAAAAAGAAAGGAGTAATCGAGGAAGAGTACGATCTCGCCTCCCGCCCAAAATGCGTTCGAAATCGTTTGCCAAATCCATCCGTTCAGGTGGAAAACAATTATTAATTTTCGGTGTAGTTACAATGCATTTACGATAAAAAATCATTCATTTATATAAAAAATCATCTACAGTAACTACAAATGAAGGTGCGATGCCGATTGTCGGTAGATCGGGAGTACGGTATCGATGTATCGATTACTTGCCGCATCCGCAGGGAGAGGGAGGAGGGGGAGCGCATCCTCCGCCACTGAAAAGGATTGTGATTACGGTAGGATCATACACTTATCAATCGAATGCGGTAAATAATGGAGCCCGATAAGGCTACAGTAAGATGACTGACCATCCTCCACCTCCTCCTCCTCCCATTGATCCGAAGAGGAATGCCTGTCCGTAGACGGTGGCAGCGACGAGAACGATGAGGACTTGACGGAGCATCTGATAAAGCGATAATTAATAAATATTACCAAATCTTATCAAAAAGGACGAATTTGTTTCTATTTAGAGGTAGAAACGATGACAGACTCTGTAAGAAATGACACAGTAAATGAGATTGGAAGAATGTGATGAAGATGCTGTCCCATCCTAACCTCTCCGCTTATAAGTACCTCACTGATAATTACACCCCCCATCATCCCCCTCCCTCTCCCTCGCCTCCCCCGCAACCCCCTCATCGCATTGTCCTTGATTGTCCCCTTTCTTCAACTTTGTTGGATCCAAATCAGCTGCGCGGGCGAAACATCATGGCCGTTTTCTCTCATTCTAATTTTTGCCATGATCTCTCACACAGGATGCCCGCACAGAGAATAGCGAGACAAGGAGAACCTGCGTACGCTAATATTTCGTACTTGAACTATCGTGAACTGTTTCAGTTGTTCCGCCACCTTGTCCAATTAGTGGGCCCTTGAGCGCTGTTTGACAAGGCGAGAGAGCATGTGGATAGGAGAGAATCAAACACCGAAACAATTGAAGGCAACCAGCCTATTGTCCGGGTTCGAACCTGTACAGGAACTATGCTGATGATAGACAAGGAACTTGCAAGCTACAGAGAAAGAAACCATTCCATTTTATTTGAGAGTTGCATCTTAAAAATATATTCCGGGTTTCATTTTAATTTTTGGCAGCAAAATAAATATAGAAATGACATCAAAGTTGTGCATTTCTCCTTTGTGAATGAACACCGACGTTGTCTGCAAAAAAAAAATCTCAGTCTCACTCTTTGACAAGGTCCAGTGAGAGCAAAAATCTAGCAGCAAAGGCACGTTTTGCGCAATCACAGGTGATTTTCACAGATCCTTCTTTCGCTTGCATGGTCTTCTCGAGGGTCGGGCGTACGTTTTTCACTGATTTTAAAAAGTATTTCTTCTCGTTAAGCCTCGGCCGAGTCGCAGTTCCCCCTTGGGGCTCTCTCATATCGTCAGGGTAAACAGTATCTCACACTTCTTGTCATAGAGGGAATCTACGCATCGCTGGTTGCAATAGCCAACTTGCTCGTTGTTTCAGTACTGGTTGCGGGAAGGGGAAAACTCTTCCAGGTAAACTCACGTAGTAGCACACTTCATTTTTGATCTCGGGGTGAAACTTATCCGGTGTTCGTTTGTTCGCCTCGACCGCTCTCGATTCTCTCGGTGTTGCGCGTCCTTCTTTCAACGAATTTGTAAATTAAGAACAAATATTACATCATCGTGGCAAATCTGGTCGCATGTACTTCACTGAAGTCGGTGATAGAATGTTCGTTTGTCGTTCCCTACTATGCGATTCAGCGAAATTTCTCACTGTTTGCTCCGGTAAGAGAGATCTCACTGGAATCATCAACCGGCTGTCACTATGAACAATTCGTCTTTTCATTCCTTGTACACTATCGCAGATCAGCACGGCAAGGGAATGAAGAGTCGATTTCTTCATCCTGTCCAGCCAAATCACTTAGCAATGATCGAGTAAAAAACCCTTTCTGCAGAACCGAGTGTTCACTGAGGAGTATGAGCTCATCATCTTCAATCTGTCAGTGCTTGCCGATTATGGAACGCTATTCTTCTTAGTCCTCATTGCGCTCAATCGATTGTCTGTCCTCGTCTTATCTGAATACAATTTCAGCAGGTGCATACATTTGCACTTCAACTACTGCATTTCGACATATATTTGTGGGTCATATTCAATTTCAGAAAAGCTTATGCAGCTTCCTGTTTGATCACCTGGCTATTCGCCATGTGCCTTCCTATTATTTTCTTTATTTTCAAGTGCCAGTATAGATACAGTTCGGAGGTAGGGAGTTCGTGCAAATACATGGTTAAATATATCGTTTTTAGAACATTTACTACAACGTGTGCATGGATTTCTCTAAAACAGCTCAGCTGTTGATCTCTGTTGTTGTATACTGTTCTTACGGCATTGTGCTGATCGTTGTAGCCCTTTATGCAGGACTTTTCTGGAAATTGAGGTTCATAAATCTCAAGCGAATCTCAAAAAAATAAGCATGCATTCAGAAACGTAAAGCGCCGATTAGTTCACGGCGAAACTGCTGGAGTGTCACAAGCGCAAGCGAATATCGTTCGACAAAGTGCCGCAATATTCTTCATCTATGCGGTAATTTCTCACCAACATTTGATTCGAGCAACTAATCTATTTCAGATTTCCATAGCCATCTCGTTTTCAACCGAATTCATGGACACCGGCCCGGCTGTGAACGTTTTTCTCGTAATTTATCTGGCCAATTTCTCGAATCTTGCGATCGCTCTAGTCGTGCCAATGTGTCTACTGGCCATATCCGGGGATATGAGAAGGTACGATTTGTGTTTTTTTTAAATTTTATCGGTGCGCATTACAGTATATTATTCGCGATGATGCCCTTTGGGAGCGATCAATCCGTTCCTACTACAGTGGCAGCAAACATTGCAGGGCATGCTCCCGTCCAGGGAGCTTTCATCATCTGATCTGACTGTGAACGATATCTTTTCGATGAAATTCTTTGAATTTATTGACGAATATTGAATAGCGTACACAGTACACGTCGTATATTCACATCAAACTTTGGGTTCTCCCCGTATCAGAATGAAATGGCCCAAGGATAAATTACATGAATTCAAAAACTACTCAACGGATCAAACAATTGCAAGATTGGGGAACCTCTTCAATGATTCCCCGAGCAGATAGTTTATGGTGGGCCATTCGGATAGCCATGACAGGGGAAGATCGAAAGTGGGTTGGCTCAGCAGGTTGGAGATCATCTTGACGTCAAAGGTTTCTGGATTCACCGATTTCGGGTCCACAGCCAGCGCAGTAATCAGGTCCAGAATGATCTGAAGAATGTGATCTGAAGAATGTCTTTCTCATCTCTTAATAAAGTCTCGTCCCTCTCACTGGCAACATTGCTCAAGTAGTTCTGAAACGAAGACGAGAGGAAATCACCTGCGCTTCTGGTGAAAGAGTCTCATCTGTTTCGGATGACGAATGGAAGCTTCCATTTGTGCCCGACTCATCAATATCCGATGCAACTTCATCACTCGATGCAGCTGTTGTTTCCATGATGAATTCTGAAAAAAATGTATTGGATTACTCGCCGCACACTAGTCATCGATCTGACAGGCGTTAGAGTATGCAAATCGGGTAAAGAAGCACTCTGATTAGGGCTGTCAGGGTGACGAATCCGTCTCTTCATACCTCGTACTCTCTCACCGGTCAGAGTGACGAGAGAGTACGCGAAATGAAGAGACGGATTCTTCATCTTGACAGTTTGTCGATTTGTCGAAAATTTTCGAAAGTTTCACTCACCTACTTCGGTCTCATCATTCTCCCTTGCGTGGGGTGTTGAATCGGAAGATTCAGACGAAGACTCTGTAAAAAAAAAAGAGAAAACTCAAACTTGATAAAAAAGCTGGCCTAACCGTTGTTATTATTTGGTCGCTGAAGCCGAGTCAGCTCTTTTTCGATCCGTGTTCTTTCTTCAATTAACACACACGATTGGCATCGACATCTTGAGTAAGGGCAGGGAGAGTGGAACTGAAAATTCGTAAATTTCATTTTGGTGTCGATGACAAGGAGCGAAATCGCCTACGTGCATCCGGGAAAGTGTCGATTTTTCATCCAATCGCTTTCTCGTGCATAATCGACTTACAAATCATCGCCCACCCTGATCAGTGCTCATTGCCGACCGAAATGTGCCGTCTCTTTAAAGTTCTCTCGCTCTCTCGCCTACACAAGTGACGAGATAGTACGCGAAATGAAGACACAAATTTGAAGTTTCAAATTTCAAATTCTCACCTTTTTGGGCGCAACCACACCGTGATGGCGACAGCGCAAGCACGTATACGCGGCGTCCTTTTCGCTCTGGAATATACGATGTGGTGTATTGACGATGGCGCGCAACACCATTCCATTTACCCTGGGCTTGGTGGCCGAAACAGGAAGTGACTAGATCAACCGGAAAACTTGGTCCTCGAAGTTAGACCCTCTGGTCGTTATCATATCAGTGATATTCCCACCCATCCCCCCTCACGAAAAAAGAGTTTGGGTAAATGCCTCCAAACAGTCGTGAAAATCGTGAATAATTCAAGAGTGCTCACTCCGAGTCCCAGGTTGGCCTTTCGCTTCTTCCTCATCTGATCCAACTGGTTCTTGATGCCTCGACGAATATCGACGAGCTCGCACTGTATATTCATTGATTTGTTCTCACTCAACTTCCCTCCTTAGTCATAGTATTTCCTTCACAATAAAACGAAATGTAAACTGTTCCAATGCTCAGAGTCCTTTTGTCTAATCCAACCAAAATCATTTCATTCAAACATGGCTCTACGTATTTGCTTCATTTGATCGTTCTTGATCTTTCCCGTTCAGTTTACACAAGAAATGGGGTGGTTCGCTGGAGGTACAGCTGCGCAAATATTTTCGAATGTTGAGTTTCGAAACTGACTTTTCGACAGCCGCAACCCTTTCTCGGACACTTGCTGGGCGAGTGTGACAGCATATCACCGTGCACGAAGCATCGCACGCACTGAAATTATGAATGAAATATGGAAAGTATTGAGACAATATCGGAAATTGCAATACGTTATGAAATGGAAACCCACTCGCTTCATGTTGACCAAAATTCTGCTGGCTTTGAGGATTGCTGAAATTGGAATTATTTCGAATTTTGAAATTACAAACAAATAGAAATATGAACGAAGAAAGAAGCGTATTGTAGTGACTCCCATGCAATAGCAGACAACCTATGATCACGTACAAAATAACTCGCTAATCGGCCACTAATCAAAAGGCGCCTTATCGCGGGGGGGGGGGGGGGGGGGATATTGCGCCTCCATCGATCCGACTTTCTCCCCTTTTTCCGGGGAACCGGACCATTCCGTGCGGTTTGTGACATTCGTTTTCCGTTTCGGATCCTCATTTTTCGCTTTTGCTGTTTCGATGATCATTTTCCTCTTTGTGGGGGAATAACAATTGCTCTCCTATTCCACTTTCTCGCCGGATCAAAAAAAGGCCGCTCGTGAGGGTAAAATCAGGGAAAAATATATATTACAGCAAACGGAATTTCCATATTTCTCGTGGACAGCAGAAAGATTGGATTAGCGAGATAGTGAGAGAAGAGAGTAATCCAATCTTTGAGTGTCGAACCATCTCATTCTTCGAAGAACGCTAGCTATGAAAATAATCACGAATATGATCACGTACGAAATAAATTTATTATAACAATAAATAGATAAGACGTTACGTAGATTTGAATGTACGCTGATCATCTAGGAAAATGCGCAGGAATTAAAGATTGAAGGGAGAGAGAAATGGATAGGGAGGATGAAGAGAAAGTTCCTTTCTTTTGCCGCCAGCGGGGGTTGAAACATCTCTACGAAATAAATTTGCTCACACTTTTGTTCTCCTTCAGTGAAGAGCAAATTAAGGAATTGGAGAAAGCTGAATTGCGATAGGAAGATGAATTGCGATTGACTTTCCGAAATGTCGATGGCATTCAATAGCAATCGCCAGTGAAGCAAAACACTCGATCGAGATGTTGATTGAATGTTGAATTGAGCTCTAGTGCCCGCAAAACAATATTTGCAGGGTATAAGAAAACGCATGTATGGCGGTCTTGTCATTCGCTCGCCCTCCATTATCGAGGAGATTCACAACTCCATGATGAAGAATCCGATTTTCCATTTAGCTTACTCTCGCATCGATGAGACTAGCGAATAGCGAGACGAATAAAGATACTTACTCATTCTTACTCATTCTGACACTTCCTGGATCGTCCAACAACATCGACGGACATCCTCGCCATACTTTTTTTTCCTGTCGGCTCGTTTTCTCGCTGGGAACCTCATGATCTATTATACTTAGGGGAATTTCGATATTTTTTGGAAGACATTTTCTGGCGCAATAAATTGGATTAGCGAGAGAGAGGGGAGACTAATCCAATCAGTGAGAGTCGAATTCATTCTTCATTCTTCACTCGCAAAGCGACCGCTCGTCTATTACAACTAGGGGAATCTCGAATTTCTCGGCGACACTTTTCTGGCGCAATAAATTGGATTAGTGAGAGTCGAATTCATTCTTCATTCTTCGCTCGCGAAGCGAGCGCGAGTGGCCGTAGGCCGCTCACTAGGCGAGCGTAGCGAGCCTCACTGCAGCCGCAGGCTGCATGCCACCCGCAGGGTCTAGCCTCCGAAGGAGGCTAGTCCGATTACTATCGGCTTTTCGCACTTTTTTTCAAATAGAAGCGGTCTAATCTTTTTTATTGACCGATGAATTCTCCTGCATGTAAGTAAAGATAAATTGCAAGCCAAACATGAGAAAAAAATGTTGTATGGGAATGATTGCAATACTTCCATGAGAAAATCCGTTGGTTATGTTGACATTATTTCACCATACTCTCACTATAGGCGCTATATCACGATAATAGAGTTATTAATTCTATTTGCGAAAATGGCAGCGTTAAAGGTGGAGAGGTACGACTATTTTCGCACAAAAGCTGAACATGTGGAGTAATACAGATGCTATACCCGATCAGAGATCACTTTATCCGAAGTGCTAGAATTGCCTCTGAACCTCGCTACGAATTTTTGTTTCATTGATTTTGCAGGCACGATTTGGGGTACTGTTTTTATTTATTTCAATGGATTGACATACGAAAATAGGTGCAATAGTGCGATCGGAGTGAGTCGAACCGTGATAGTGGGTGCGTGATAGATTGGCAGAAGCGAAACTACTAGGTTACGGGCCGTCATGAAGAGTTAATCTAGACCGTTACCTTAAGGAACAGTACCTTCTCAACCCGAGTGCTAATTACTGTAGATGCAGCTTTGCTTCAGGCTCTTCATGCTATTACCTGCCAATTTCGATTCGTGCCTCTCCTCCTTTTTCTGCCGTGTTATCCTCATTCGAAGGAATGGTTATAGTGCGATGACCAGCCTAGCGGCTCTTGTTCATATCTGCTATCACATGCAACGCAATTCTTCTAATGGCAATAAAGAAAAGGTCTGAACCCTGACGATTTTTAGTAAGCCATTTTGTATAGAACGCCGGCGAGCATGCGGGCGTACTCCATTTTTCTCGCCTACACTACCGTGATCGATATGATCACGGTTTTTACAGGAATACTATCATGTGGCAGGTCTGGTTAAATAATATCCATTATAACATCTTATAGTTCACAAATCAACCGTGTAGGGCGCTGAGTTCGGCCGATGACCAAACAATACTGGTTTACCTCGGGCCATGCTCGTTACTCAGTACTCAGCTGTGCGATCTCAGTCACTGTGCGTTCTTGTTTTTAACTAGAAAAATAATAGAAATTAATAAACAGCGTTTGCAATATGCCTTCCCAATCAATCGACGTTGTTGATTGTGCTGTCATTTGGCTATCGTCTATGTGCGTTATGGAGAAAACTGGCAGCCCCGAGAGCGCCACCCTAGTTATCTCCACAATTTGTGCAGCTTCAACGTTGGTCTCGGCTCTCAACACGGTATCGCTTCAGAATGAGAGTATGCAAAACGAGGAGAGTGTCACATTTCAATTCGTCATCCATTTCAGTACATGTTATTCTCCGTGTGGCAAGAAGTGAGCCCGGAAATCGCGCACGAGCTGAGCATCGAAGAGTACGCAACGAGTGGCGAGTTCAAGTGGTTTATTGAAGGCTACCTCGCTGGATTCAGCCCTCCCAAAACTGGAAACCTTGAAAGATGAGGCAGTTGTTCTTGTCAATGCGTTAATGACAATTCGCTCTCTTTCTCCACCCACATCAAATCTATCATCTCTCGAGCGAAAGCTCGATGTGCTTACATCACTCGCACTTTCTCCTCTCGTAGTCCCAAACTTTATGCGCGTCTTTTCGCAATGTACGTTAGGCCAATACTTGAATACGGTAGTGAAATATGGTCGCCATCAGAAGTGGAACAGATCAGATTAATCGATTCAGTTCAGAGACAATATACCAAACGCGTATTTTTCAAGTGCAGGATACCCCCCGCAGACTACAGCTCCCGATTGGGAATACTCGGCCTCTCTACCCTGGAACAACGGCGACTAAATATAGACCTGTGTTGTACTTATAAAATTGTACATAGAGACTTAGAGTTAACAGAGAGTAGTTTCTTTCTTCGCCCCTCTAGAACCACAACATCCCGACGTAATAGTTTCCAATTAAGAAGCACCGTTTCAATAGAGTAACTCTGGACAACTTTTTGTGTAATAGAACAGTGAATAGATGGAACTCTCTTCCCAATAATGTAATCACTTCTAGGAACAGTGCTTCTTTTCGCAATCGCATTACCTAATTGCTTATTTACTATGCCTACTTTCGCTAGCCATCCTATCTAATTTTCTTTGTTGCCTATGTTGCAACATCGTATCTCATGTACCTCGTACCCTAACTGTATTTTTTGCGCTAATTACATGATAAATTATTATAATTATTAACTGGGCCAATATTTCTCTGCGTTATTTACTTCCTACGCAAAAAATCTCATGCGAAAAATCATGAAAACTGTAAGTTCTCTCAAATACTAGTAAAGTTATTACTACTTAGGCTGAATCGGAATGCGTTAAACACGATAGAATTGCGAAGATAACAACAGAAAAAAACAATTTTCCAATTTCTTTTTCATATCAAGCGCTTTTGCCTTCAGCCGTTACCTATTCTCTGGTAAAAGTTTCCTAGTAGGATCACAGTTGGGAGGCCCCCTCAGGCCTCTTCCTAGTAGTTTCACAGCTAAATCCTAGCAGGAACACAGTAGTAGGATCCTAGTAGGATCACAGTTGGATTTCCTACCAGGATCACAAGAGGACAGCCTTTTTCCTACCCGTCGCGTCTAGCACATGCCTAGCCAATAAGGGCTATTTTTTACTCCCCTCGGATGGCGCTCGAACTGGGCTGCCGTCTACTGCTATCCCGCTAGGGATTGCCTTTTGGATGTGACTACCGTACATGGACGTTCCATGTGTGGTTTAGTTACGGTATGAGGCTAACTCGTACAAAATCAATCAATAATACCGTATCTCCCCGTTTTGAGAATCCTACTAGCATCACAGTTGCAGAGGCCACTTTCCTAGCAGGAACACAGTTGACTTCCTACTAGGAAACATGCAAGATACCCACTAGGAAGTCAACTGTGATCCTACTAGGAAACTTTTACCAGAGTTGGTCACTTGATAAGCACTTGCCGATCACCTCTGAATTACCGCCGCGGTCGATGATAATGGTAGGATGAGAAGGTATGAACGTAATGTTGTCGTATATTGGGTCTATGTCCATCAATTGCCTCGCTTCGCCAATCATCAATTTGTTCTATCTGCCATCGTACAGAAAGTTTCTCGTCTCACCGGAAAGTGCGTCCACCTCACTCGCAAGAATTCTTTGATGTCATTCAATTGCTTACTCGTTTTTGTCGATAAATGAGGTTTGGAAAGTGCAAAGTGTTTTGGAAAAGATGGGATAGGAAGAGTAATTTTGCGATTTGTCGAAATCTTTGAGCGCTCGTATCGAGCGAATGAGTAAGGAAACCTATGCAAGAGTTGATTCCTATCGATCACAAATCTATTCGGGAACACTTTCCACGTCAGAACGGTATAAAATATTTACATTCTTCCTTCTTATTCGAAAACTCTTCCTTCCAACTGGGTGTTTTTCAGCATTTTACTGATTATTGAGACTAGTATGCAAATGAGATGTACCATTGAGTTGCTCAAAGGTTCGAATTGAAGAAATACATTCCCTGTACATATTCCATTGTCAAACACTTCGGTATACTACTTCCCTAATTTTAGCGGACCGTTTAATTTTTACTCTTGCTTTCCCCATCTCTACTCATAAGTGCCCGCACTTTCTACTTTTTGAAGAGCTGATTTTCTCGCGCGATAAACGATAATGATTTCAGCTCCACCTTTTACAAGGGAGTGCGGAGGCCCCTCGCACTTTGATCGGTTCAAGTGTCCGGGATATCCATTGAGGAATCGAGCGCCGTAGTCGAGTTTTAACCAAGGAATACGAGCGTTTCTCCGATTATGAAAAGCCATTTCGTTCCCTCCAAGTCGATGATTGTTCTGCTTTCTTTTGCTTCGATTACCATGACATGATAAATCGGTTCTCATCAATCACATGTTTTGCTCGTAGCAAAGAAGAAAGCACATGAGATGATTACATAGAACTGCAACCGCTTGAGCAATCCAAATGAATAGCCCATACTGACAATATTCATCACCTCCACATTCAACATGTGTTGAATATTTTAGAGATAGGAAAATGCGTTCGAAAAAAAAGGTAAATTCCCACAAGCTGGCATCCCCAAAAAGCAAGTTCGCAACAGCCTTCAACGCAACGTTCCATTGTTCTCCGTTCAAATCCCATTCCCTATCCCAATCACTTCCATTCTCTTCTCATCCTTCCATCGCGCAAAAGCGGAAGCGTGAAAGGGGAACGGATTGAGGATGTGAGAGATGGAGGGGGGGGGGGGTAATAAGCGATTGGTCAAAATAACACCGCATCAACAATGTATTGCTCTCAATATTATACATCTTCCTTGTTGTGCTTAGGATACCACAAATTTGAAATAGCTAGCCTACATTGGATTCGTAATAGCCTTGAACGCAACGCAACGTTCCATTGTTCCTATTTCCCTTATCCCTATCACTTCCATTCTCCCATTCTCAAGCTATCGCAAATGCGGAAGCGAGACAACGGAGAGACAAAGAGTGAAAGTGAGGAGAACAATTAGAGAGCGTGCCCGATCCGACGCTTTCTTACTAGAGAGAAGGACCGAGTCGGCGCGCACCTTTGGCATTCCAGTAGCGATCGAGAAAAACCCCCCTTTAATGTTCGGTAAAGCTTTCTCTCCCATCGAAATTGTGCAAAATTTTGCACCTTGACAATCATGGAATGTTTAGTTGTTGAACCGCCAAACTAAATCTAATGAAATTGCCGAAATTAAAATTTGATTGAATTCCCTTTGAGGACGCCGCAACAGCTGTATCAAAAAAAACAATGAAGATCCAATCGGCTAGAAAACTATCACACAACAAGCTAGACAGAGAGGAGCAATTTGCTCAATGTGCCCTAGACTGTGGCTCACTGCCTATGAAAAAGAGCGGTTGTCGGAAATAACAAAATGATGCTGCTATTCTATATGAGAGTCTACACACAGATAACATTCGTTGATGAACACATCACCTTTACTCGAGTTGACTATTCTTAAAATGAGTTTGTTACAAATTTCTTTCAGTTTTTTCTTCCGCATTCCTTCTTTCCCCAGTCTTTCTCTGGAAAAAAAAGGAAGAGGGAACGAGGGGATAAAACCCCCCGAACGATATCGCCGACCGCCAAGAGAGAAGACAGCGCGCCATTTAATGAGCGGCAAAGAAAGGGAAAGTTGCACTATTGTCTTCTTCGTTGATCAGCTAACGCGACTTTGATCAGTGAAAGAAATTGGACCCTACAAAGGCGCACTCTACTTCTAACGCATGTCTCTAGAAAGTAAATGTGCACGTAGGTCCGCATCATCATTTCAGGCCTATGAAGACCAAACCTACTGCAAGCGGAGACAAGCGATACGGGTACAGTTGTACCAGTAGTCCGTCTTCAGAAAACTGTGACACCACAGCGCACGTAGCATCGAAACAGTGCATGACCGCCAAGGTAAGCTGACTGTGTGAGAAGAACGGGCAAACAGTAGCGGTACCGGCTGCACTTTCGACGAATGAGAGCAGAATTAGAGCCATCGCCCGCTCAACACGAACAACTTCAACTAAATAAATGAAGAACTCACGATCGAACTTGCCATCTTGAGAATATAGTGTGCTTCTTTGCGGGTTTCACTACTAATTATTCCGGGCAGCATTCGCGCCAATAGGAGTTCAACCTGCCATATCTACTGGAATGTTGCACTACACCTAGGCGCGTCATTAGCTTTCACAAATTAGGCTTCACTCCTGACCATTTCGCGCAGAACTAGAGCCATTCGTCACTCAAGCCAGCGCCGACCTCGCCAAAGGGGAACTAGACTATCCTCCCGAACTTTCCCTCACAAATTGATCTTTTTTCTTCCATGGAAGTGATCCATGGTAGGGGCAGCGATGGGATAAAAAGGTGCCGGTAGTCTCTCCGCCCAAACCCCCCGACTGCCATGAGAGGAGTCTACTTGTTAGCAATCGTTGCTGCCCTTTTTGATGTCGCCTTGGCCTTCTTTTCAACGGATTTCACGCAATGGCTCGACAAGCATCACGGAGTGGGTGCAAGACAGTGGATCGAACGGTATGACGTTTTTTTCACGTCACGTTCCACGTTACGAGTGGCGCAAGACAGCTTTTGAATCATCGAGACTATTGCCCGTTTAGAGCACACTACTAGGCACCTCATGTCGTTCTATTTGAATACACGGCTGATTGATTGGTATTTCAGTGCTGAGCTCCAGTCGACCGGCTCGTTCGGCGGGAGGAAGGATGAGAATCAGACGCTCGCCCACAATCCCGTAGTGTTCGTTCACGGAGTCTCGAGCACTGTCGGGACGATTATGAAGGAGGCCGCGGTGCATTACTGGTCAGGATTTACTGTTAAAACTCGGGGAGCAAAGTAGGTCGGAAGAATTGCTTGGGCCCTCCAGTCACTGACCGTCTAGCAGTGGGCTCCCACAGGACTTGAGTACGGGGGGAGCTTTATCCTTGTTACCTTTACTCGGGGCGCCCACTACCCATTTCGCATACTCCCCATGGAAGCGACGTAAGCGTGCGAGAATGAGTTCTCTTCAGCATCATTATTCGTAGGGCACATTCCGCGCACAGTACCATTGAATTAATGAAATGTCTCCAAGCATTGGTGCACTAGTAGTGTCAAGGCGTTCTTGATTTACGTAGCTAGTTTATTGCGAAGAGCAATAATCAGTGCACGAAACACTTTAAAAAAGGCGATGCCTAAAGGACATCGCTTGTTGACCTTCAGCGTCTACGCACTTTTTTGTAACTCTACTCTTGCAGGTCGAGGGGATACAACGAAGCCGAAACGTACGGCACGACGTACGACAATCCCAAAGGAGATAAAATGCGGTGGATGCAGTACACGATGAAGTGCGATCATGTGAAGAGGGTGAGGAGATTATCTCCAAGTTCGAAAATCGGGCAATCGTCACTTCTTTTGATTCAACTCTGAGCACGTTAGATTCTCCGAATTTCGCACTCTATTTTCTTTAGGTAGAACAGTTACTATTATGGTTCTAAAACCATACTCCAATCTTGCCTAATTGCAAATGAGAAGGCTTCCCGCACTTTCGTTTGCCGGAGAAAGTATAGGAGAGATTAATTTCTTGACACACACACTAATCCCTGTGATCGGAGCGCGCACGCGCATTACGCCATAGTGTTTAACTTTTTACGACCACCGGCGAGGATGGAACCTTTTCCGCGGGGAAGAAGAGACGACTGTCGTGTTCCGCAACATTGAATTCATGTTCCATCCACTCTTACCTAGCAATACCACGAGCGCTAGGGTAGTAACTTCGGTTGCGAAAGGTAACCTACCCTAGAAGCGTTGGACCGCAGGGTATTGTAGTCCGTCTAACAGCTGGCCTTACCGGCGGGTCCCACCTAGCGTTGTCTTACGACTGTAAAATCGCTTGACGTGAATACACCTTTACCTTTTACCTTTACCACGGGCGCGACGCTCTTGTTCTGCGCGAGAAAGGAAGAACCGTTTTCATTCAAACCATTATCATCTTTCCAGATTCGTTTCCTAATCGAGGCAGTACACGCGTACACCGGCCGGCCCGTGGACGTGGTCGCCTTCTCCATGGGAGTGCCCATCTCGCGGAAAGCCATTCTGGGAGGTTAGTTCAACACTGGCACATACTAAGAGGGAAAAAGCTGTACCCACATTTGGAAGATGTACGAGAGTTTTGTGAAACTCAATGTGCGAATATGGGCATGGTTGTCGAGTGCCCATCTCGCGGAAAGCCATTCAGGGAGGTTAGTTTAGTGTCCACAAGCCTCAAGATTTCGCACATCACTACCAAAAAATTACGTCTTTAATCGACTATAATGCATTATTTTGGACTAAGGAGGAAAAGTGCACTATTGCCCTTTGAAGACAACGCTACGTGAGATTTTGCAATCAGCTGGAGGCAATGGTTTACTGATCACCGAGCCAAAAGTGCGTTTCGATGATCATCCAAAAGTGCACTTTCCAATAAAGATACGATCCCATTTCTCTCTCGGATAGGAACATTTTCGAAGGTGAAAGCGCGCTGCAACTTCCGCGTTGGTGATCTGCACGTTTGCGATTGCGCAATATTATCTGAGCAGGGGAATAAAAATAGTTATTTTTGGGTTTCATCCTTGAACGGGGAAATTGGACTTTGGCCTCTTGATAATGATTCAAAGGATGAGTCAAAATCGACATCGGCAATCTTTGAGGTCACTGCGTCGAGAACAATCACTACATCGGCGCTCCGATCACGGACAAGATGGGCACGTACATTGGCGTGGCCGGGCCGAACAAGGGCGTAGCGCCTGTGGTAGGTCTCGAATTGATCATTCTCGACTCTCGACGACTCTCGATCAGTCATTACACTCATATATGGAGGAGTGTCATTATGGGAACTGATTCTTCCTACAGCAGACTCTAACCATGATGTCAAAATCAATGTCCTAACTACGATAAAAGTTTCCATAGTGATGATAGAAATCGAAAAATGCAACACTATTTGATTAAAAAAAAAAAAGGTAAAGGTTCACCCCGTACTCAAGGCACTTTCGTCCTGCGGGAGCCCACTGCTAGGCCAGTGACTATTTATTTGATTATTTGCAGATAATGGGCATTCCATACGCGCTGTGCGCCATGAGCCCGCTCATTCCCGTGTGCAATCCGGTCGATGGACTTTTCTCCGGATTCTGTCCCTTCAAGAGCAGATTCATTGATGTGAGTGCATCTTCTTCCCACATCATCCACAATACACATCATCAAATGTGTAAGTGTTGCATGCTCCGACCTCCTTGGCAATATTTTGAAGAAAAAAAAACAGATTTACATCGCTGTTCCTAGCTATGTCATTGCCTCCTAATTGCAGGACATCAACCGCTCGTCGAGGTATGAAGGCCAGAGAATCTACACGATTGGTTCGACGATGGACGAGGTCGTCGGGCACTACGTGTGCATGGAGGTTAGATCAGATTCGAGTTTCCACACTCACTCTCCCCTCTTTGGCCTGTGAATGTGTGGAAATGAAGTGACGATTCTGACAAAAGAACCCTGTTATTCCATCTCTCGAAGCCATCAACCTTTTCTAGGTCACAACGAGGATAAAGGGTCAGAATGGCGAGAAGATCTTCAAGGACAAGAAGCACAATCCGGTACGCGTTTTTGCGCCATTTTACAGGTATGATTATATCATTTTCAGACATTCAAAGCTTCGTTCGACACGCAAATCGCTATGCTGAATGGACGGTCGTTCTAGGAATTTTGATTGTATATCTAATTATGCGATGCGTAAGGTCTTCTGCGTAAGGTCTGCGTAAGGTCTAAGGTCATGAAGTATCCATCTTTCGATTCTCAATTCTAACAAATCTATTAGAGTTGGACTGTACATTTATTTATTCGTCTTTTGATATTTATTTCATCCGCTTCAGGCTGTGATCATTTGAGTTACTAATGTTTGTAAATATTATAAATTAGTTATCGAATTGTATTTATAGTGTATCGCCTTTGTCCAGGTTATTATTCTATCTGAGTTTTTTTTTCATTTCACGCGTTGTTCCGTCTCACTTATGCCCTCACGTTTATTTGAGTTCTGTCTTTCCATATCTCGTAACATAATGAAATATCGAGAGCAATAAATGGTTTGAAGATGTGCCCTGCTTATTTAACCGCTTCGTCCATCATCCAACGGGTGGTGTACAGCAGCTCGCCAACTTCAGCTCCCAGTAGTTGTCACTATTACAGGGTGTCTAAAAAGTACGGTGACAAATGTTCTTTGCAATTTCTCACGAATAGGAGAGAGAAATTATCCTAACTTGTGTCCATGTATACCTGGGTATTACCTCATCATACTATTAGAATTGGGTCAACATAAAATAGTTGTGAATGTTTGTGAGGCTTGATTATCTTAATTGAATTTTATTCTCATGGGCCGCGCACTTCACGGTGTTTAGAATTATTTATAATAAAATCTAGACAGCACATTAAATTGATTCAATGGGGGTTGTGGAGCACAAGTATTGGCAAACCTAGAAAAAATAACATTTTACCATATGCATTCATATAAAGGAGAAAATAAATTTTATCTGTGCATTGTCAAAACAAGTAGTGAAACCATTGGATATGTGAGAATCTCAAAACCGTATGCAACATGATGCTACGATCCTCTAAATTGGCATAGCAGAATATATCATCAAACAACGTAATTTGGTGACTTTGGTTTGGTTGTAGCTATTGATTAACTACTCGTTCTAGGAACTCGGTCATTTGCCTCTTTTACCCGAAATCTGAGTGGAAATAAAATGTGCTGAGCCCATAACTGTTTTCGGAAGGAAACCAAATACACTTTGTTATACCTATATGTTAGTACTTTCAAATAAAAATATATAAAAATTTTTAGGTCTTCATTTAGAGTAAAGGGACTAAATTATTTCAGAGTGGGAGTTCAGAGGGCCGCCACTTCAAATTGACTTTCAAAAAATATTTTGAAGTCCATACGAGTTTCCAAATTCCATCACTCGCAGAAATAAACAGTATGATACTTTAGTGTTTAAATAAAAATAGGAACGACTTTTAATTTCGTTCATGTATTTAATGGGGATGAAAATAAAATATCCCTTTTCGAGGATCATTAGAGGGGTACGCGACGGAGGAAAATGTTAGAATAATTATAACTTCCGAGATGTTAGGGCAGGACCTCTAATTTTTATTCACTCGACTACTCCGTGCCCTGGCTACATGTGACAGTGATCGGGGTCTTAGAAGTTCTCTAAAAGAAAAGCAGCGGTCGAATACTTTTTGTCACCGTACTTTTTAGACACCCTGTAGACGCACACGCCATCCACAAACCGCCCTGAATTAGACTTTTTTCTCTTGACGACCCTGCTTTCTTTCTGACGATGTATCCTTATGTTTCCATTCAAAATGTATGCTTCTTTGGCGGCTAATGTGTGATCTTCAAAATGCCATTTACTCACAATGCATTGCGCCTTGAAGGTTGATATCGTGAGCGTGACTCGCGTGTCCGATTTCATCTTGCGACCACTACAATGATTATTGGGTCTTCTACGCACAATTTCCATTCCCACCCTGAAAATTAGTTCAAATGCAAGGGTAACGGTAAAGTCATGTCTTCGTGGTGCGATTTTACAATCGTAGAACATAAAGTGGGACCCGCTGTTAATGCCGGTTTTTAGTAGTTAGTTCAAGAGCAAGGTAAAGGAAACGCACACAACTTTTGTGTAGGGCGCTGCGCAAGCGGGCGTTGTCTCTGTCGCGAGCGGACCGCACGGTCCCATGTTCCCGTCGTCGAACGTGGGAAGAGCTCCGCACGAACAAGGTCCGGTATCTGAATCCTTTCATCGTAAAAGAGTCGATGGGGTCATAATAATGAGTGTAGAACAAAGCTATGTGATGCTTACTTATCGTTTCAGCACAAGCAACCGCCGTCGCATACTTTGAAGAATTTCCAAAACTATCCTTGTAGGTGATGTTCCACTAAAAACATGCGACGTGCGCATTCTTCATTATTTTCATAAAAAAACTGACCAGCCCCGTCGCGGGATCAAAGGTCAGAGTGTTGTTGTAGCCGCCATCCGTCGTGTGTAGTGCGCCCGCCTGATCTCTGTACCTGCAGCAAGTAAACTCACTCTACTTCACATTATGAAGCACTATCCATCCTCCATGGGCCAAACAACAACAATTTTCCCAGAGTATCAAAGAAAACTCGTGGTCTGAATACTATGATATCGCCCGGCCCAAAGCATTCAAATTTCGTTCCCGTGTACATTTATAAAGCACTGCACAGTGGATGCAATACCTCAAGACGATAGGTGGTCCTTTCGATCCATCGGGCGTTCGTAGTGGACAGACTTTGTCCGACGAATACTCGAGCAGGAAGGGCATCGTGCGAGTGGTGCACGGGTCCGTACCCATTGTCGCTATGGGGTCAGGGTCTGAATTAGTGATTCACTTCTCGTCCATACTCATTTTGAATCTTGTATGTGAGATGAAGTATAGGAGTGTTCCGATTTATCAACTCAATAACACGGAGCGTATTTTTTGCCATGTTACCGTAGCTATCCCTCTCACTTCCCAGAAACTATCATTCCGCATAAAATCGGTGCACTACCGTAATAAATGGACTCACAGGGGCAGCCTACATCCGATTTGTAGTGTCTCGTGTACGGGGCGAAGCAGGTGAGCGGGGGCGGAAGCGGATCAGCACTGAGCTTGATGCAGCCTCCATCGGCCTCGTTGTAGACAACGGCGGTGCACTGTGATTGAGTTCATCAAACAAAAAAAAGAAAACCAAAAGCACCGCATAATTTGCGCTTGAAATTATGGTAATCGGTAGATGAAATGCTGCTTGATGAAAAATAAAGTATTCGCTCACTCCGGGTGCTTCATCGCACACGGTGTAGCACCATCGCACCGATTCCTCCGTAGACACGGAGATGATTGACTGCGGAGTCGTTGAGGTCTCTTGGATGAAGCAAGTTGCACGGGAGTACACTCGCTGAAATAATTTTATTATTGGTATTTATACATAATCCCTCGCATCGCGAAGTTTTTCGAAAGATTGGCTGAGCTTCTCGCGTCATCGATTAAAAATTGCTAGTGAATGGCGGAAGAGAGTCGCTCTTGTATGTTTTCCTACTAGTATTGGAAAACAATGTTACCTGTAGATCAAGCAGTACCAGAAGGAAAGCCAGCATCGTTAGGCCCTTACGCGCAATGAGTTGCGTTTTCCTGTGTCAAAGGCGATACGCTTGTTGCATAGATACAGCTCTTCTTCTATGGGGAGATGGGCACTCACCTCAAAACAGGACACAATAGAACGAAAGATCTGGTTCAGTTTTACGTCACATTTGTGTGAGTTAGCTCTGTCGAATATTACTTTTAAATATAATTTCTTTTACAGTGGAACTCCGCAGCTAGATTCTCCGGAGAAACCAGTATGTTATCCAAGGTTTTTCTTGTCAGACTGCACTTCATCTTCCTTGTTCACCTTCCATTATCTGCATCGACTCGTCAAAAAATCAAAAGTTTACTCGAAATGAAGATGATAGGATGTAGCGCACCACCTCCTAAAATCAGAAACCATTGATGCCCCCAGTGAAACATCGTGCCTGCCTCTCCCCACAAATCGCCCCGGGCAACAGCGGTCTATGGGACTCGAAGGAAAATATTTTCCCTCTGCCTCTACCTAAAATATAAATATAAAATCAAAAATAATTCTTAGTAATTGCCACAGTTCTTCTGAGAAATCATAGGTGCCGGTTTCGAAGAATTAGAAAATGAAAGACCAAAGATCAAGGAAGTTCACTTCTCTTCTATATCTTGCAGGAATGTTTGTGGCTCCACAATCCTACGTTTGACGTCTGATGAGAGCAACAATTATCTGATTCGTTCTTCTTATTTTCAGCACAAGAAATGTCTTCCAAAATTCGAGAAGGCAATTTTTTAGCTATCGTTATCGCGTCACAATTGATACGTCAATATTGTAGGGTTCCCTGAGTTACAAAATAGCCTGCTCTTATCTAGACCTCTAATCGGTTAGTCATAAAGGCTGGCGGGAAATCTCTCATTCTCCTCTGTATCTCTTACATTCTTACAGAAGGATTCTCCCAAAAGGCCACAGTCATTGAGAGCCAAAATGTTGCGAGGTATTTCGTTCTTATCTATTTCATTTTTTTAAAGTTTTCAGTTTGCACTCTGTTCTCACTTCTTGCTCTGTATAATGCCGTTCAACTACGTAACTCGATAATTATCACGTCAGCTGATGTCCCACTAAATACTCCACAGGTTTGCCAAACTTTTATTACTTTAACTTTTATTTAAATTTGTGAATAAATAAAAGACAGTCCCTTCCAGACGCAAACCGGGCTTATCAGTGGAGTGTCGTATCGAATTTACGGAACGTATGCTACGGGCAACACTGCTGAATATGCTTCAAGAGTGATCATATCCGATATTAATGGAAACTCTTATACGTAAGTTTCACATTTTTTTATGAAATAGGATATTGTTGTTCAGAGCTAGGTAAAAATGTTTCGAAAAACAAACGAGTCTGAATGTTGTTGTCCTTCACGTAATATGTTTTGGTAAAGCAAACTAATATGAGGCCGGTTGCCTAAGAATCAGTAAATGGCCTGGCACAGCGAAATTTTACGAGTTTGAGAAAACTTGGGAAAATAGGTTCTCGAGGGTGGTGATCATCGCTGTCAACTTCATTTAGCACCAAATCGATCGGTGCAGCCGTGCTGCAGCCGTGCTTCACGGCACCAATTTTCTATATCTCCGCTCCTCGCACACGAAATGTTATGAAAATTTGATAGCGTATGTAATCGACTATGACGAGTCGAACCGTGATGTCCTCGTTTATAAAAAAAATGCTTTGTTTCACGACAAAAATTCTTTTATCGAATACTAAGGGCGAGTGAATTTAGCTTTTCACACAGGCAGATGCGCCTCATTCTGGGGATCATTTTTCATATAATAGGTATGGGGGAAAATATCCTCGGTTTTTTGCTACATATTTTTTTCTACTTCATTTCCCATCATCTGTCACTGTTTTATTCCTCCCCGCCGCGCTTGTTTCGCGCGGTGAGTGAGGAATGAAATGAATTTCGTTTGTTCTCACTCGCTGAACGTGATAAAACAGAAAGATTGCTCGCTAGACTCGCTGAAGCGAAGGCTGGCTCTGACTACGTCCTGGACGATAGCAAATAATTGAGGACACCCATCACAGTACGTTCAATCAAAGGATATATTCGCTTACCCGGAATTTATAGGTTTGGGACCAGAACACGGGCGGAGCACGCGTTCCCTTCACAATGTACATGGTTGACAGGACTAGTAACTGCTCTCGAATTTAATATGATAGCATACTTTTTTTTCTGATATGATAGCATACTTCAAACGCTCAATAAATCTGAAATCGAAATAAATAATACTTGAGTACTGTTTTTTTCATAAATGTGTCTGTTCGAAACTAGGATTTTGATCAAACTTTCCCGTGCAGTCCTTTCTGTTCAGCAGTCTCTCCGCTCGACTCAAGCAGGTGAAAGCAAATACTGATTTCAAGACTCTTCGGATTTCAAGATACACGTCTCGTGTGCAATGACTTCGACCGAGCTGAGTGACGAATTTCAAGCCGCTGTGGTTTGGATGCACCACGGCACAGGTATCGTGCAATAGAGTTAGCAATTCGGGTCGCCGTCTCCTCATTTCACACACTCTCTCGACCGGACGAGTTGTAAGAGGGTGTGCGAAATGAAGAGACGCGCTTTGCAGAACGTCTAGTAAATAAAATATAACGAAAGACGGATCGTCCTTATTTCGCATGCTCTTGGTGGGAACGTGTGCCGAATGAGGAAACGATTTTCTCGTATTTTGAGAGTTTCTTGCATTGTTTTTGCTCTGCTTTTTCATGTTTGTCAGGTCGAACTTCGCAAATCTACATTTGTCGCCACTATAAAACTCCGATTTCAGGAGTTATCTCGTTTGCTGTTTGCTCGTTTATTTGCATACTTATTTTATCCGACTCTGATGTTCGAGCTACTGATTACAGAAAATATTTATTTTCACTACAAGTTAGACAATTTGTTTTTTAATCTATTTTATAGTGTTTGAATAATTCTCAGTTTGTCTCGATCTTGGTCGATTTGTTCATGAGCTCGTATGCTCCTTTCGTGACGCCGAATTGCTTGTACTCGAACTCCATTCCTGCGCAATTTATCAGCTCCTCTCTTGCTTTGGTATTCTACTCAATCGAAAGGAGAAAACGAACTAATTAGTTTAGATAATATATACCACGCTTTTTATCGAGGTGGCGTTTTGCTATTTCACATGCGTTTACTACAGAAGAAGGGTTTATGCCATATTATTTTGAAAATTACTAAATAAAAATCATTCAGTCTTTGATAGCTGGAACGTTTCTCAATTTCCACGGTTGGCAATACGTTGCTTTCTTGTCGTCCTTTCAAATTTATTTGATTGCAATCGATTGCCTAATCTACTACATTCAATTCGAGATGCAATCATCAACCGAGGTTTATAGTAACCGATCGAATTTTATTTCCTAATATTTTTAGGATATTCCATCGAATATTATCTGGGTAAAGGAGAAAACAGCATTTTTCGTTGTAGATAACAGTAAAATGAGTTATCCTCATTTGACCGGTTCGAAAACAACGCCTTTTCTCTATATATTTAGCAATAAGTAATTCAGTTGCCAGCATAATGTTGTTAGTATTCGCTAGTGTAATTTTATGGATGATAGCTGAGCTTATTAGGGAAATTCGAAACGGCATGGCCAAGGCTAGTACAGCAACGAGGAAGTTTGTTATGTTCTTTTTTTATCTTTATTTATCTTTGGTTTGTTTATTAATTGTTTACTATTGTTTTTTCCTCGTTCAGATATCAAATACGGGCTGTTTACTCGCTTCTACTGCAGGTGAAACATACGAAAGCTCAAAAATTAGAAAATTAAATTGAATTTTTTTTAGGGTGCCGTGCCAAGTATTTATTTCTTCGGACCAGTCTTCTCCTTGTTTTGCATCTATTTGTACACACTGCGCATCGGTGCTGAAACCATGGCAAGCAATCATATTGGTAATGCTTTATTATCTCCCCAAATACGGAAAAGGTTTCTACGTTTCAACAAATAATCTTACGAAATGACTCCCAGTTAGACTGAAAGGCAACGACAACTTACAAATCAAAACGCTTTTTAGCGAGATAATAATTGAAAGTACGAGGACTTTTATAAACTTTCAAGTTTGCCAATATTAGATTAGGCTTGGATCATATTTAATGCATCTAAATTTTTTTCAGTCTCAGCCCTGTCCGTACTCTCAATGAATGTAATGGGCCTCCATTCACTGGCTCATTCGATGACGATCCTGGCCTGTTCGCCCTCATATCGGACGAGAATTCGGAATATAATTTCGAAAATGACCTCCAAAATTCATCCCCATCCCAGCAGAAGATCGGTCACAGTGGAGCAAGTTAAAGTGATTCGATGAATATTATTTCGTAAATTTTATGTATGTAATGCTGCGTACAGCAACAAACTGGCAAATTATGGTAAAGGGCTAATGTACCGACCGGGAGTCGCAACAGGTGCTTCCGCTAAATATTACCGTGGTTATACGCCACATGATCGCAGTACCACCATTATTATTTTGTCTGTTATTGCAATCACTTTCGACAATAGCTGACGGTCATGACGATCACTCCTATATAAATGCTAGAGTTCGAAATACGGGCATTCGTCTCTTCATTTCACACACTCTCTCGCATCTCTGACCGATGCGAGAGTGTGAGAAATGAAGATACGATTACCAGTATTTCGAACTCTAATAAATGCCATTCAAAAGCCTTCAAAAACCCATCATGAACCGTGGTTCAACTTCTAAGCTGCTCCCCAAATGCCAGGACGCATTTCGCATTACCTATTTGATCAAAAAATGAAGAACTTCCCCGGAAGGTGTAAAAAGTACCTAGGTCACACTTTCTCCGATTGTATTTTACAGCCTAGTTGCAGATACCAATTCTTTGTATTGTATTTACTGTGTGCATGTGTGTAATCCAGTAATAAAAAGTATGAGGACAACATTTTTATCGTATAGAAAAAGTGATACAACTTAGAAAATAATTTATGTCTATTGTAAAAAGTGGGAGTGGGTCTGGCAGACGACAGCAAAAAGTGTGACATAGGTAGTTTTTGCAATTGCAAAAAGTACATACGTCACACTTTTTCCAGGTTTACAAACGTGGAAAAAGTGTGACATAGGTACTTTTTTGCAATTGCCTATGTTTTCGCAGTTTGGAACTTCTAAGCTAATTTTCTCACGAAATTTGAGTAATTCGGTGCTTTTTTTCTTCAAATCTAGAAAACTCACACTAGACTGTCCTTTGAAGTCGAACTCGTCGAAGATTTGACTTGCGTAGAAGTCCACTCGAGCACCTGAATTGCTTTCTTGTAATTTTTTAATGTATAAATTATACGATACCTGCGAGGCCCACAAGCAGGAAGAGACAGACGATTGTGATCATTGATGATCGATAAAACAAGGAAGACTGATAAGGGTACGAACGATAAACGCGGCTTTATACCCGCTTCACACCCGCAGATTAGCCAGTCAAGGAAGCAGATCACGCGCACATTCTGACTCGGAAGGCCTAATCCGCGATTAGGAAGAATTGTGATATTATGATAAGGGAGAAAGGGAGAGAGTGATTAGGGAGATTTAGGAGAGTGATTAGGGAGAAGGAACGAAGAGACGGATTGGGAATTCTAGTATGAGTAAGATGGGAATCGCTCAGAGAAACAGTTAGATGAGTGACCCACAACGTCAAAAGAGCGACTACGACGACAGAAGAGACAGTTCGTAGTTTGGCGTGACCCAGCATAACATACGGTATCCATGAGTCGCTGCAAGCGACTCCTTCAGATCATCCAAGAAGTCCGTTTTCTTTTCTGTTAATTCATTCTCAAGACAAACACTCTTTCGATGTATGCTCCTTTTGTGCCAATTCTACACTAAATTTCGTTACAGAAGGCGCCGTAGACAGTATACTAGCGAGACAAGGAAGACTCATTCAGGCTTGCACGAAGCATCCATTCGTTATTCTATATCGTGAGAAGTTGGGTTGAATGGCCGAGAGATTGTGGGCAAAAAGGAGGGGAAAATGGAAATAGTGAGCGAGGTATCTTCATTACTAAGCGACTATAATTTCATTTCGTTTTTCTGACTGTCCGTGAGTCTGTGCTTATGAATGCATGTCACGCTCCCAAATATGCTCAAAATCGACTTTTCTTTCATTTTTACCACCTTTACCAAAGACTCTTGAGGTGACGAAAAATACGACGAATATTTTCCACCCTATTTTCAATATTACGATATGATTTTCAATGGAAGAATTCTGAACCATAATATTTGAATGTTTCTTTTTTTAGTTCATTCTTACTTGGCGTGTGCTATTTCCCGCGCGTTTTCCAATTTTTTAGTCTTCCCGCTCATTGACGCAGCTGGTGGCTATGTTCACTCTGATCTTTCTCTGAGTCTCGGTCCGAGAAACTTGGAAGGAGAGGAGGAGGGGGGGGGGGCTGTCGACACACCTTCTCTGGGCTTTGGACCGTTGACCTCCCCGCTATTGTTGGCTAAACGATACTCTAAGCGTGGTAGGTTTAGCTCCCTCTCCCCTAGTTGCGAGCGAGAGAGCATGCGGAATGAAGTCCTGCAGATCTCAGGGGCATGCAGCGGGGGGGGTGATCCCCGACACCTTCTCTGGGCTTTGGACCGTTGACCTCCCCGCTATTGTTGGCTAAACGATACTCTAAGCGTGGTAGGTTTAGCTCCCTCTCCCCTAGTTGCGAGCGAGAGAGCATGCGGAATGAAGTCCTGCAGATCTCAGGGGCATGCAGCGTAGGGGGGAGCTAAACCTGCCACGTTTTAAATATCGTTTAGTCAACCCTACTCCCTGCCATCCTCAATTACTCTTCACCCCTGTCATAAAGAAAGCTAAAACGAGAGTGGAATCAACATTTCACTTTTCGCAGAGAGATGAATTTATCGAAAGTCAAGCCGTTTATTCAAAAAAAAAGATAACAATCCCGAATGTTTATGAATGTACAATATCGATGCAGTGATACGCAGTGACGACCATTCACACAGATTTCTCATCTTTCTCCACGCAGCTTTTGCTCTTCTTTTGGTGGAACCGATCAATTGAGGTCATCACGAGTTCGGTGATTTCGCCCATTAGCGGAGCCCACTCGAGAGGAAGGATGAGCATTGGCCGAGAGAGAAAGTCGGAAAGTGCATTATTGCAGTCGAAATCATCGTGATTGATAGCATTCGAAGCGAGCGAATCGATCAGCTCCAGGATCATCTGAAAAATTAATATTTGATTTCTGCGAATGATTGCTGACAGTCGAGTCGGGGCGTCCTTTCACTTTGGCAAATTGCCCTCATATCACATTTGAGTGGAGATCACCGCGGGACCAAATAAAGTAGACTTCTTTGCCAGGCGTAATCTCAAACAAAAAAATCGCCCAAAAATTCAAAGATCTTGTCAGTGCTGACAGCCGCTTGTGGCCTCCTTTCACTTTCGTCAATGGACCTCCTACTCATTTTTCAAGATCAACGCGGGACCAAATAAAATATGCTTCTTAGTCAGGTATTTAGCACAAACAATGCACTCAATATGCCAATGTTCAAACAACTCAAAAAGTCAACAATAAACCTTGGCTTCTGCGGAGAGCTCACAGTGGATTCCTTGAAGAGCTTTTCTGAGCAGAGTGGCTCTACATTGCAGATCTATCTTGCCGAGCAGGTGACAACGCATGCACTGAAGTGACTACGTTTTCATGATAAACTATTCATTTTCAACATCAAATTGGAAATAAAGACTGTACTTTTGACTGTAAAATAAGGACGTGCCAACAAAATATATAAACTTACCATGATTTGGTTCATGAGGGAATCTTGAAAAGACGATGGACGCAGCGAGAAATCGTGCTGAAAGATGGAAATTCTCTAGTCGCAAATTGCTCGAGGGCGCCTGAGAGAAAGGGTGCGGATTGGATAGGAAAAGGAAAAGGAGAAGCGACCAGTGCGATCAAACAATCTTCGTTGGCTAACATCATGGACATTTTTCAATGCGATTTGCTTTATTTTTTCCGTTGCTAACACACGTTGATGCCTTAGTAAATGGAGAGACACTCACATCAACCATTTCCCCGCTTCGCAACGTTGCAAGAGGGAGAATTTATTTGTCAATAATAACATAAAGAGGAATGTGTGAGCAGTATACTGCAGTGATGATGAATGGGCTAATGAATACCAAACGAAAACATTGATTGGGAGAAACAGAGAAAGAGTAGACTTCAGAAATCTCAGAAATTTAAGTGTTACACAGTGAACAAAGAAATATAAAAAAACATCGAAAAAAAAAGTGAACGAGACGAGAACACGAATTGGAGTTCGAATCAAATATATTTCTTATCATAAGCCAATTTTCGCCTTCTGTTGTTCCGACATAGCTGACAAGCAGTGCTGAAAATATTTTATTGACACAGGTGACACTTTATTTTATAAAGGGTACATCAGGGACTAGTGAATAGCCAATATTATTCAAACAATGAGATGTCTCCACAGGCAATCATTCGGTAAATTACTCACTAACATCGAAAAAAAGGGATCAACGTTTTACCTGGTGGTAGATCCTCGCTTGGTACATTTTTTGCTGGCCTACAGTCAACGTTGAAGAAATCATCCGTCTCGCTTCTTCGAATTCTTCTTCCGCCTTTGTCAGTTGGCGTTGGGCTTCTTGAATAAATACATCAGTTGAGGATAAAATAAAAACTTGCTAAACCGACCTCGGAATCTCAAGACGTTCTCGTCAACCTTCTTCACAACTTTATCATTCTTCACGACTGGTAGTGAGATTTCTAAACTTATTCTATTTATTTAAAGTCAACTATGTCAGCCACCCACCATTTCCGATGCCGGAATTTTCTTCCTTCTTTAATTCTACCTTTGTTTCTTTCCGATCTTCTTCATCTCTTTTCATTGATTCGACGATTTCGAGACCTGAGAATTATGGGCATTACGTGGCATGCAAAAAAAAATCTTCTCCTTGAAAATATTCTCAAATACTATTTGTTGAGACAAGGAGAACATACCAGAATTATCGCGAAATCCGTTTTCCTCCTCACTACGTTCTTGCTCATCATTCTTCTCCTCTTTGGCCGAAATCATGGGTGCTGCGACATCTGCATGATGCAAAAATACAAAAAAAAAGTTCAAGAAACCCCATTTTTGCATTAATTCAGAAGATTAATGGCAAATATATCTGTTCATTCCACATACCGACTCCGTTTTTCTCGTTGCTAGTCTCTTTGTCTTCCCTTTTTATTTCTACATCGTCATTCTTCGTTTCTCCGTTCGAAGAGTTATCTGAAATTTTATTTGATGTCTGCACGTATTTTCAAAGCAAAATATTCGTGTACCAGTATCCTGATTAGTTCCAAAGTTCTCCTTTTCATCATCCTTTTCTTCGGCTGTTCTTTTTGGTCGTTTTATGGATCTGGAAATGAGAATTGTCTAATTGTAGAAAGATAACCTCACAAACATACCTCTTATTCACGGAATGGATCTTTCTTTTGGGCGTTTTCGATCCGCGTGCGGACGTTTTCTCGTGATCCATCTTCAATGAGAAAGTGGATCTTCCACTTATCTTTTACGTGATTTTTTAATTTAAAAATCTTCTCAAACTTACTTCACCAAGGTTTAGCGATTCGAGAGTCTTGACTCCATTGATCAAGTCCTCGATCAATTGGTCCACTTCCTGGAATAAGGGATGTATCCATGATTTTCAAAAAGTTCCAATTCTCTTGTAATTGTTTTGACATCGACATTTGTGCGCCAATCGAGAGCACACGGATTAGAGTGTGCACACACGTGTGCTTTTTTGGGTTCGGGAACAGGCGAAAAATATGATAGGATCATTTTAGCTGACCTCTTTGCTACTGATGAGAATGCACTGCGCATCCCACACAGTATCATCCCACAGCATCGGAAGCGTTTGGCCTACGTGCATCTTGTGAAATGATCTCTGAAATTGACGCTGTTGATGGGAATAAACTACTCGGAAGTCCGTGAAGAAAGTATGCAATTGAAAGTGGCAAAACTCTCACGTGAAGACCTTTCTTGTCGAATGCGTAGAACGTATTATTCTTTGGGTAGTAGAATCCATACCACAAATTCGCAGCCATTTCAGTTCTGAAATAGTATTGAGGCATTATTTCGATTCGATTTCTAAAATCTCAAGAAATTTGAAGAAGATGCGTAAAACTAATGACGAAATTCGTTGTGAATTAAAACGCATTCACTTATAGTATAGTAAGAAATCTTTCATAGATTTTATATTTGTGCTAAGGAAAAGAGGGTATCAGCAGGTGCAAGTAGAGGGGAGGGGGGGGGGGTGAAAAAGGAGGACAGGGCACAGAGCCAGCAAGACAGCTATAATTACGCTCTGCCGTGTCTGCTCTTCCAGTAACGCGTATCTGTCAGCTCCCCCTCCCCTCACCTCGGTATTGCGCAAGCAGCGTGGCGAAATAGCGATCGTGTTTCGTCACTAATGCCCTCAACTTGCTATTGCGAAACATGGCGAAATGTGCGTCGACCTAAGGGGCGAGGATGACTAATACAGGATGACTAAGCAAGCGGATGGAGAGAGAGAGAGAGAAAAACACGTGTACTCTCAGTTTTTGCCGCGCGCGGGAGCGTTTGCGCGCTCTATTTGAACTGGGGTCACTTTGTTGCTCCTCCCCCTTACAATTTTTATCTCTCACTCTCCGCGGCGCCTGCTGCTCAGAGAGGGAAAGGGTGTGAGAGAGGAGGAGGAGGGTGCCTGTTACTCCTCTTTGTCTCTTTAGCTGATTCTCTATAGCATACCCTCTCTGGGCGGCAAATTGATTGCGCAGGAGCGATATTGATACGGGACGAAGTATATCTTATCAATGAGGATGAGCAAAGTACGGAGAGAGAAAGTGTATCGAAAGGCGCAAAAAGAGCAGATGAGCCGAATTTGAATTCATGGAGAAGAGTAGAACAAAGGCTCTTGAGCGAGTAACAATGTCCCGAAGAATAGAAGATGTTGAAAGAGAGAGAGATATTTATGGAATTTTGAGTCAAAGGCCAACAAGTTTATGCTCTGAAAAAATGTGACCGAGGTTTGAGGCAACAGAGGCAACATTGAAAGGGTGAAATGTGATGAAACTAGAATGACGACTCGTAAATGGCCCATCTTCCGAAAGTGAACCGGATCTATCCACTTGTCTCAGCTTCTCGTCTATTGATCATTGCCTTGCGAGATATCTGCAATTGTAATCAATTTTCATCAGAACTGAGATGTAACTATAAACATGGGAAAGGCAAATAACGCACATCCTCATTCAGTCTCTTTTTGCAGATATCCATCCTTATTCTAGCATCTTCGAATCTCATGAGAGCCGCTTGTTTCTCCTCTAGCATAGCTGTCAGTTTAATTCCGATCTCTTTGTAGGTGAGTTCGACCATGTCAACTTCGTACTCGATATCGGCGAGATGGCGACCGGATTCTGAAATTATAAATAAATAGAGCGAGAGAGAATTGGCAAATCTCAGAATTTGTGGTTTTACTATCAGAAATGTAACGACTTTTTGGCTCTGTTCTGGTTGAGGGGTCCGTGGGAGATACAAGGGTCCGTAAAAAGTAGAAGGGTCCGGAAAAAAGAAGAATGGTCCGGAAAAAAGTTGAAGGGTCCGGAAAAAGAAGAAGGGTCCGTTATTTTAGAATTTTTCAAGATTAAAAGTTGAAGGGTCCGGAAAAATAGAAGGGTCCGTAGTTTTAGAATTTTAAAGATAACAATTTGAAGGGTCCGTAAAAAGTTGAAGGGTCCGGTAAAAAGAAGAAGGGTCCGTAATTTGGTTAAAGTTAAAAAACCTTCACTAAAAATTTATAGTGGTCCGCGTTTTATATAATAGTCCGCAAAACATTATAATGACCCAGGTGTTTTTTATGATGGTCCCATTTTTGACCATTATAAATCGTACGAAAATAATATAATGATTAAATGTGCGAAACGCCGGCCTAAGCATGCGTATTTCCTAAGCCTAAGCCTAAGCATTTTTTCTATTTTCTGTAGTCGTGTCCAAAACATGGGAATGGTGGATACTGCAAAACGCATCCAGGAGATGTTATAAAAAGACCTTAGGAACGCTTAGTGCTTAGGAAATACGCATGCTTAGGCCGGCGTTGTGGGGTTACGGACCCTTCTACTTTTTTACGGACCCTCCAACTTTTTTACGGACCCTTCAACTTTTTGTCTTGAAAAATCCTATAATTACGGACCCTTCTTCTTTTTTCCGGACCCTTCAACTTTTTTCCGGACCATTTTTCTTTTTTCCGGACCCTTCTACTTTTTACGGACCCTTGTATCTCCCACGGACCCCTCAACCTGAATAGAGCCGACTTTTTCTTCTAAAAACACACCATTGAATTGATTGCAGATCTCCGCATATTCATCGTCTTCGTAGTGTACCGAGTCGAAGCCGTCTACATTTCCTGTGCACGAAGAGTCATCTACAATTATGAGAAAATTTACTATTCATTCATGGAAACATTACCTAATTCAAGGATATCGTCGCCGTTCCACTCAAGTGTTGAGTGTACATAACACAGGTATCGTGAGAAAGCGAAGCAACGCAGGAACAACTTGCAAAAAGTTTTTCCGATTTCAACCAAAATATTATGGGGGAATATGCTAGAGCCACTGTTTCGAAAAAATAGGGCCTTTTGTCCCAGGGCCGGGAATTAGGGAATATCCGGCTTGTGACCTGGCTATGGTGTATCTCGGCTCCCAGATGTGCTAGAAAGTTGCGCCCGGGCTCAAAAAATGCGGAAAATTATTCTAAACATATTTCCAATTTTGTCTTTGAAAATCGGAAAATTTTCAAAAAAGTTATGACCGAAATACTGAAATAATTCACATATTTCATTTTTCTTCCATATCACGCAGGTCGAATACACGGATTTTTATTGCAGAATCTTGAAGTACATATCCATATATATCTAGGAAAAAAATTTCAAAGAAATCGGGTGCGGCTGAAATTTGCCACATCTCATCAAAGGTGGCAAACTCACTTAATTTCAGGATTTCTGGTAAGGCAATTATCGCTATATTGTCGTAATCTAGGTCAATTTTGCTCAAATAGCATTCTTACGTCTTCTGGCACTGTTTTATTGCAAAAGGACTGGAATCCGCGAGAGTGGTTTTTTGGACCATGACCCGGGGTTCATGCCTCGAAAGTCACATTTGACCATGACCCCGGGGTCATGGTCCAAAATGAACCCGAAAAGTCATGATCGAGAAACTTCAATTGCTATATGCCGATGCGTTGCATAGTCCCCACGAAAATTTTCACCACCGGAAATACCGCCATTCGACTCTTGCAAATTGATTTCTTAAAATAAATATCACTTTTTTCTTTAAAAATATCATATCTCAATTTCGCAGCTTCCGATTATGGTATTTCCGGTGGTGAAAATTTTCGTGGGGACTAGGCAACATATCGGCGTATAGCAATTGAAGTTTCTCGAACATGACTTTTCGAGTATATTTTGGACGATGAACCCGGGTTCATGGTGTTGGATCACTTTCGAGGCATGAACCCCGGGTCATGGTCCAAAAACCACTCTCGCGGATTCCAGTCCTTTTGCTATAAAAGAGTGCCAGAAGACGTAAGAATACTATTTGAGCAAAATTGACCTAGATTACGACAATATAGCGATAGTTGCCTTAGCGGAAATCATGAAATTCAGTGAGTTTGCCACCTTTGATGAGATGTGGCAAATTTCAGCCGCACCCGATTTCTTTGAAATTTTTTACATAGAAATATATGGATATGTACTTCAAGATTCTGCAATAAAAATCCGTGTATTCGACCTGCGTGATATGGAAGAAGAATGAAATATGTGAATTATTTCAGTATTTCGGTCATAACTTTTTTGAAAATTTTCCGATTTTCAAAGTCAAAATTGGAAATATGTTTAGAATATTGTTCCGCATTTTTTGAGCCCGGGCGCAACTTTCTAGCACATCTGGGAGCCGAGATACACCATAGCCAGGTCAATAGCCGGATATTTCCTATTTGCCGGCCCTGGGACAAAAGGCCCTATTTTTTCGAAACAGTGGCTCTAGCATATTCCCCCATAATATTTTGGTTGAAATCGGAAAAACTTTTTGCAAGTTGTTCTCAAAGGGCTCATATTTGCTACATCCTCTCCCGATACCTATGATAATCCACATAATTTTCACGAACATTATCTTCTTCCATTTCAATATCTTCACAAGTATTTTCGATATCTTCTTCGAGAATTGCATCTCCATTCCAAGCAAGATTTTCACGAGTTTGTTCATTATCAAGATTCTCCTGGACACTCTTCTCAAGCTCTTCAGTTGTATATTTTTAATCCATTTCGACAACATCATGGCATATTTCAAGAAAATTTGCTTTGTTTTCCTCAATATTTTCACGAATATCCTCACAGCTTTTTTTCATATTCCGATGCTCCACTTCGGAGTCTCTGAAAATAAGATTAATTTTTTAATGACCGATTCCAAGCAACGGATCTGCCTCCTTCAATCCCGTCCACCTCATTAGTCAATGTAACTTCGAAAATAAGAGAAGTAGAAAAAAGGGGGGGGTGTGACAGAAACTCAAATATATGACATTTTTCGGAAGTTTTTCTACAACATACGTTTTCTTGTTGGACAAATCAGCATTGGCGACCAATTCAACTCTCTGATACTTGGTAAAAAAAATGAAAAACAGGCAGCTCACCGGAAGTTTCCTCTGTTCGAAAGCGTAGTACTCATCGCCTTCAAAGTAGAATCCATACCAGATCTCAGCGCGCTGCCTTTTATTAGCCATTCCGGAGAAATGAAGAATTGTTGAAATTTAGAGTGTGTTATTTGTGGTTTCGACGGTTACTGCGACGCCAGCTGTATTTCTCATGTAAGCGCCGCCAGAGGGGATACTTGATATTTTTATGATATTTTTTCTTATTAGTTGTTCTGATTTTATTGTTACTCTGATTAATATCGCTGCTCATCTTGTTTCTTTCTCGGGTCACTCCTGTCAACTGTTGATGGATCAGACACATTCTGTCGAGTAAACACGCCTAGGCCACTCCTTCCCCTCTGTCCTATCTCCTTCTCCCTCCCTCCCTCCCTCTGGATCACTCAGCCTCTCCTTATGCGATCATTGACCCCCTGCCTTGATTAACGCTCACTCTCCCTCCCCTGCTGAGACAGGGACATGGGGTCACTTTCGCGACAGGAGATTGCCTCTCGCTCTGTCCGAGAAGCCGAGGGAGAGCCGTGGAGCGTTTATGACAGAGATACATGGCGTTAAGGAGAGAGGCGAAGGAATAGGAGAGGGTGACCCGTTATTACCTTCCCTCCTCTGTCTCTGCTTATGGGAGAGGAGAGGAGCAGATGTGCCACAATCAAAGAAGGAAGAGAGAGAGAGTTGCGGCGTGGCAAAATGTAATATAGGGGATCTTGTGAGAGGGACCAGAAATTTGAGCGAGACAGCGCACTTATACGTATCTTCGGACACTCAGCCAAACATTCAGACTTATTTTGACACCAAGAGAAGGATAGAATTTGAAAATAGAAACAAGATTTTATGATCAATCAAAGGAAATCAGAAGCGATTACTACGAAATATTCCAGAACGAATCAAGAGATAGGTTGAGACATTAGCATCGTCATTTCATGTTTATCATCAATTTTGCATTCACAATTTACCCAAAAACATCGTCTTCAACATCGTGAAATGTGTGCTGAAAAATATCAAATGAAAATTATTAACATTTCGCTTACAACTCACTCATCGAAACTTCATTGACTCTTGCTGCTTTTCGTATACTCAACATGCCAAAACTTCTTTGTATTTTCGAAGTAATTATCCTGAAACAAAATTTATTATCGACGAAAATATAAAAAAATAATACTTTTGATACGTTCGGTTCATGATCAAATGAATAGAGGTGCCGACCATAGTGTAATTGATGAAGAGAAACATGCCAATCATTCGAACCGTCTAGAAATTGCATTTTTTTCGAAGAAATATGAAGTTATTACGCTATGAAAGTGCGAATTCGATGTAGGCATGCCAAATTTCATAGATGATATGAGTAGCCCGAGCGGTAAATAAAAAGTGATAGTGCCACCCCAGAGCTGAAATAGCAAAAATAGTCTAATTTTAAGGTAGATATTTACCAGAATCTGGAAAATCTTATTTCCTTGATCATTGGTCCTTTTTACGCTCGTAATTCTCAGCAGCTCCTTTTTCGATCTGAACCGAAATCAACAATTAGCGATTGCGCATGCAAAATAAGACGGCAATGTTTTGTGACGACAACAGACCATCGACTAAGCCTGCTGCAGCTACAGTACCCCTATTGTGCAATCTTTTCTGTAGTATTTATTCCGCGTCCGGGTAAAATATCACCTGTGAAGTGCGTACGCACTATACACCATCATTCCCGGATAGAAGATGCAACCGTAGATTAGCGTAGCGGACAGCAAGAGTAGCTCTTTAATAAGAAAAAAAACGTGTAAACGTTGAGCCTGGTCAGGTAAGTATACCCTTGTCCAGTGCTGGGGTATCGAACATATCGCCCCAGACCAACGAGCCAGGCAAATCTTTCAACCATATCAATTCAGGTCTCTAAATTCGATTTGAACAGTCGTTTAGAAGATAAGTTTACGCTAAGAATTTCCGCTTTTCTCGGGTCATCACCGCCGAAAAGTGCGAATCCAAAAGTGTTGCTCGTGCAAAGAACCGTTGTGAATCCATTCAGGCAGATGCATTGCCTGGGAGAACGAAATCCATCAAAGAATGAGATATAGAGCACGCTGAGAAGAAGAAGAATTATCGTACCAAAGTGAATGTCGAAATCGCGATTCACGAGGTAGCAAATTTCTCAATCGCATGAAGCCGATAATGCTCATCAAAGAGGCAGCGGAACTGGATACTAACGCAAGGATGGTCTAAAGAGAGCGGTTTTATTTTATGAGTACGCAGAAACTAACCATGAGCAAAACCGTCGGAGCTTTCCATCTACAGAGAAAGCCTTGACACACAAAAATGGGCATCGGAAATAAGGGATACGGCGTGAAGAGATAACAATCGTGGATGTCATTAATTATTGCGAATGTCTGAATAATGTTATTTCCTCAATTTCTATAACTGGAAACTACATGAAACAGAGCGATCGCATTGCGAAATTCCTTGGAATACATTGAGCTGTGATTAAAAAGGAGATAAAGAAGACATAGTGAAAGACAGATCGAAATCCACCCGAATGAAAAGCAGTACATTTGGAGAAACCTCAAAATTTACCAGAATATTTGTGAGAAATTGAAAAAAAGGACTCACGGCATGAAATAGGCACGATCCCACTCAAAGTCCATCGAATATCCCGAGTAGTTTGGCATAATAGACGAAGAAGCTATGCTTACAGTTGGAAGATGATAGATAAGATTTCCAGTCGTGAGATAATTTTGGGTTCCGTGCGCACCCGCCTTCCTACTCCGCGTCTGTAGATCGGCCAGCAATTAGAGTTTCTCGACAACAACACGCATGAAAATGGGATCGAGCATTATCTAGTGGAAGAAATTAGCCCATTAATCTCGGCAGGCAGCAATGCGCAATTGGTAATAATGATGACTAGCAATTGCATTCACAATCATCTTCAGGACAAACTGTATGGTCCTTTGAATTTGGACGAAATTGATTGCTGATGAATAAATGAACCAAATTATCCTCAAGAAGGACTAGCTCAATTGTGTGATACATATCCCCGACCTCCGATCCTCAAATATTCAACTCGCAAAATTCATCTCCTGCGGAAATGCTATCATTTCTCTCGTGTTCTCCTAATCCTCTTCTAAAATTTTCTCTCCCTCAATCTCTCTATCATATCTTCTCTCGTTTCATTCCTCGAAGAGATGAGAGGCCCAAAGAAGAGGCAATCGGAAGTATTGCTATAGCGATTATGTCGGACTGCGAGAGGACACTAAGAGGCAGCAACCTGCTTGTCACCATGACCGTTCTCAATGGTCTCAAGGTAGGGGTTTCTTTTGTTATTTTTCAACTTGTTTGTTGTTTTTTTCAGGCACTAGTCGCTCCAATCGGAATTCTAAGCCTGCTGCGGTTCGCCTATCGACTGTTCCGGTACGAAATTAGAGGGCAAAATCGAACGAAAAATAATTAACAATATTCTTAGCTCTGTGCCGGATAATTGTAGAGGATTAGTGTTGCAAATATAACTGTAGCATAGAGAAACTTTTCAGTCGCTCGAAACAAGACACACAGACGTCAGAGGAGCGCAGCAATTCTTTCACAGCAGGATTCAAATCGTTCGTAGATACTTTTTTACGAAATCAATGGCTATTTTAAAATTTCCAGTTCCTCGAATCGTCTCGTAGCTCACTCAAACATGCAAATTCTCTACGCAAATCACCTTGTAGCCGCAGTTCTCTTATCTTTATTTTCACTATTCATTCACATTAACTTCCTGGCCTCCCTCATAATCAGGTATTACAGTCATGAGGGTCCTCTTTTTTCGAACATGATCTGTGAATCTACTCTCCTTGGAGGGCGGCAGTCTGTCTGAGTGAAGTATCTATCGCAATTAGAGCTCTTGAAGTCAAGTGGCGAAATATAATGTAGTGCCAAATGACAACAGATTATTCATAGCATGAAAACATTCGGATAACTTCCGCGTTTATGCTTCAACCATTTCAGTCCTCAGTGTGACGTGCGCTATCCTGCCGTGCTCTGCCTGGCACTCAACACTCCCGGTTCGTTGGTCGAGTAACTATTGTTGTCTCTCTTCTTGGAATTTAATAAGATTTTATAATAATTTAATTAGATAAGATTGTAAAGGAATTCCTAAAAAAAAGTTCTCTCATCATTGTACTCTTTCGTAACCATTGTACCCTAGTAAATCCGATACGATTACAAAGTTCCTGAAACATTTCATTTTCGAGTAGGGCTCTCCTGATGGGTAAACTTCCCCAGAGCTCGATGAACGATCAGACGTAATATTCCTTCTAATTTATCTTTCAGTACATATCTGCTCGCATGCCGTCGCCCTGTCACTGTTCGCCCTTTGCATCGAACGAACGCTCGCTACGCTATTCTATGGATCCTATGCGTCAGTTGGGAGTTATGTTGCGAAAGTTATCGTCCCTGTTCAAGTATGTACGCATATGAAATAATGATCAAATACGTGCAATATCGAAATAGGATGGCAAATATGTTCAGTATCTAATCTGCTCGCTCATCTTCTACTATCAAATCTACAATATTGATCCGCGAGGCTCGATGTCCATTTGCTCGCTAATAACAGCCTCGAATCAATACCGAACGACGCATGTGCAGGTGAGTTCAAGAGGAAACATATATTTTAGAGAATATGCGACATCATATTCTGGCGTCCTATTCTTTCTTCCTATTCTGACGTATTTGATGTTATTCCATGATCTTTCATGTTCAGATAACAATTTTCACTCTCGAACTCATGTCGCTTGTCGTTTTCGCTCTTCTCCATCGCTACAACAAACGCCAACTGAAGAAAACTATCGGAATGAACCTGAAGTTAGTTGCTTCTGGCAGAGCACATTTAGCAACTTTACAACAATGCAAGCACTAAAATAAGGAGTACATTTTAGAGCACGAATAACTCCTTAGACCAATAAAAAAAGATTCGCAGAGACCGCTACCAACTGGACGAAAACGTTCGATGTCTAAGGACCATTCTTCCAACTATAATCATGCATACGATCTGCTTTTTCATCCCAAACGCCATCACTCTTCTCCTCTACCTCATCGTCAAGCCGAGAAAGACGGAAGTTGTCGTGATCGATGTAAGGATATCTTCAAAATAAAATATTGGTCGTGTTCCAATTCAGCTCGCGCTCAGTTGGATGCCCTATTACGGTATCCTACTGCCGTTAGTTGTCAGTCGAATCGGCAAGAGAGCGAATACGGTACTAGGTCGGATGAGAACCGTCGGATGAGAACCGACTGGATGAGAACCATAGGGTACTGAATGAGAACTGTGCGCATGAGAACCGACTGGATGAGAACCTACCGGATGAGAACCGACTGGATGAGAACTCTGTGGTTTGAGAACTGTTCGGATGATAACCAGCTGGATGAGAACTCAGTCGTATGAGAACTGGGCGGATGAGAACTCACTACAGTAGTATTCCGGACCAAAATTTCAAAATGTGTCGGATGAGAACTTTCCTTTCCTTGAGAACTTTTACATTTTGAAATTTCCCACCCACATATTCGTGATCTCCTCAAAATTCTGAGCAAAATGGGCGGAAAGTTCTCATCCGACACATTTTGAAATTTTGGTCCGGAATACTACTGTAGTGAGTTCTCATCCGCCCAGTTCTCATACGACTGAGTTCTCATCCAGCTGGTTATCATCCGAACAGTTCTCAAACCATAGAGTTCTCATCCAGTCGGTTCTCATCCGGTAGGTTCTCATCCAGTCGGTTCTTATGCGCACAGTTCTCATCCAGTACCCTATGGTTCTCATCCAGTCGGTTCTCATCCGACGGTTCTCATCCGACCTAGTACCGCGAATACAGTGCAGGTGAGGGAATCGGTATCAATATTATCCATATTTACAATGAGTGTATGTGGTAAGCTGTTGTTTTTTTCGATGTGGACTGTATTACTATTTTTTGCATTGAAGAAACCAAAATAATAATAAATAATTATATGCAGGTGCAGCAGATGGCCAAGAATGTTGCCACTGGGTCGGCGATGCAGGACAATTATTTCGATGGATTGAAGCAGGCTTGGAAATGAATGTCGATGATTTGAACTCTATCCAAAACTATCCAATTTCGAGCAAAGATCTCGATGAAGATTATTTTTTCTGGTTCTGTACAAAGAATTCAATGCCAACTCAATTCTTTCTCGAATAATAGAAAATAACAAGGAATAATGAAGCCGCTTCCCCTTTCTATTAATATCCCATGAACACATCATTTCCGAGACACTATGCAAACATCATTGTGTAAACATGATATCATCCTTTGACACCACTTCCCCTTTTAACCTCGTGCTGTTTTCGACTCGTTTCATGATCTTTTCCAGCAGCAAAACTCGTCTTCCCCTGTTGTTCTTCACTTTCTATAAAGGGACACTCATTTGGGAAAGACGCGTGTTATTCTCTGCACCTTTCTTGTGATCTCTCTATAACCCCATGTCTAGCCATTTACATTGTTCTACTGTGCGTAACACTTCATCACTTTCTGATCGGTTACAATGCTTTTTCGACCTTATCTTTAGCAGAGCATGCATCTCATTTTTCCACATACCTATCATTTACAGACAATTTCCTCTTTTCTCGAGAGCAATGCCTTATCAGGTGAGTTCGCTGAGTGTGAAAATCAGTGCAAAACCTTTTTTCAGCTACATACCATCGAAGAGCCGCAGTCCACAGCAGTGGAGAACGCCTACCATGAATTTGAGAAGGTATGGAGAGATATTTCCTATTATATAATATCATCTCTGTAAGAATAGATTGCATTGTAAGCGTTTGGGTTCTGCCTGAAAATGGTCAGAGCTGGTCAAATTGCAGGCGGCAGACGCTCTGGACAGAGCAAAGGATGCAGCCTTCTCCTCTGCAGGCGAGACATTTTCCGAAAAAGCTAAGCGTAATGAGAACTTTGAAGTTAGTCTTTTGCTTCAGAAGTGCACGTAAATTAGCCTAAACTTTTGCAGCCATATTCTTATCAACAACAGTAGTAAAGTATTCAGTAATTTGTGCATGTTTCAGGTCGAAGCCGAGCGTGATGGCCGCTTCTCAGATACAGTGAGTGAACGGTTTAGCGAAAAATATCGGTTTTGAATTGTCCAATTGCTTCAAAGTTATTGCATACGCATCTCATCAACTTATTTGCCATATTGCTTTCATTATTTTTCTGACATGCTGAGTGAGTCATTGACAAATATCGTGAGATTATTATCCATTCCACTCGTATCTAACCTTTGACGAACGTTCCAGGGGGCGGAGAAGGGAAGAGGCCGGGAGGAGGCGGTAGATCAAGCGTCCTCCTCCCCCCTTCCTCTTTCCTTCCTCTCTCCCAGACAATCAATAGCTCGTTAACCAGCACATTGAGTTTGCTGAGCATTTCAAACGCACGATAAGGTCAACTTACTACCAGTTTCGCGGAGTGATTGTTATTCAACTCTTCGTGGCCATTCGTTATACTCATCCTTTTGTCAATTATTATATCATCACGTAATGGTTTCTTATTTGATACATCGCCTCAAATAAACAATTGACCTTTGAACTCTTATTTCAGCACGCATTACAATGGAAAATTGAGATCAGAAAAATATAGATAATTGATATGCGCTAATGCTATCACAAAGACAAATCAGATCGGAATAATTCTTGATTCGAGTGGTTTAGTGGTGAACAATTGCAAGTTTGGAACTATTAACGGATTGTGCCTAAAGAAAAATATATAAAAAATAAAATCATTTTTCGAAACCTGAGTAACTGCGACAATATCCGATGCCGTATACATTTGGAAAAGACGATAATCAAATAAGGCGGAATCGAACTGTATACTACAGACATCATAATGTAAATGACAGTTTTAGTCTCGTTCTGGAAAGTGCATGTTCTTCGGATAACTGTATGTATGAAGGAAATTACCGTCATGTTGTAAAATTGAATGGATATGTGCAGAACTAGAGTCAGAATCTGCATGATAGCTTGAATTATATTAAAAGTACAACATAAAATACCTCGACCGTACAGATAATGAGTGTAATCGAGTGCAGTCCGTTGTCATTTCGTAAACCAGTACATTTGTACTGGTGATGCTAGAGTAAAATGTAATTTAATGCTCTTAGCGCTCCAAACTAACACTATTATTACGCATCAAAGATCGAACACCAAGAAGGATCGCTACGTAACAGATAACAATGGCCAAGTTAATTAGGAACTGAATGAGAAACGAAGCGGACAGCATCATGTCTTCGGTTCGAATCGAGAACTGAAATCAAACTTATTTTCAAAAGGCGTTGATAACAAATACCTTTCCAACGACTCCTCCGAAAGAAGATTCAGCCCATACCGGTTGTAAAATGTGCGTTACTAGCATTCCATAAACAAATATTGAAGCGATTTGGATGAAAGCGCAAACTTGAGCGCTTTTCCGCGTCCATATCTGAATGAGCGTACATTTTAGAGTCATGAGTATTAAAACGCGTTCTCTGTAAGAACCAAGGTGAGGTGGCACAGTTTTCTCAAAATAGCTTCTCGAGGCTCAAACTTCACCAACCTGACCCGTAGGGACGGTATTTACGATTTTTGAACTTTGATGCCGAAAATTTTGATCTTTGATCTTTGATCTTTCGAAAAATAAATTTCAGATATACCTATCGTGTGATAGCTCATTCGAAAGAGCATAAAAAGTTATGTTAGAAACCCAAAGGATTTTAAATTTCATCCATTTTGACCCAAGTTATGTCTCAAAATATAACGATTTTCGTCCATTTCGACGAAAATCGATGTGGCTACCCAGGAAGCAAGGCCCTCCAGGTCTCTATTTTTTGATATTATTTGCATTTTTTATATTTAAAAAACTTGGAATACTTTCAGGGTCACATTTCGCGTGCCAATTTGTCGAAAATTTCATCCAACCGAGGCCAACCTCGCTTTTTTTCAGAAATGGGTCCCTGCAAATAGGAGTATGAATGATTTCCCAGGACTTCTTTATGCCCCAAATAGATTTTTTTCGTTATTTTCAACCTTTTAACGATCTTTCATTAACATTTTGACCTTATTTTTGAACATGACTCACCCCGATTTTTTTCACATAAGGGTCCCCCCTTATGTTCAAAATCAGGTTAGGTGTCATGTCAAAATAGGACCTCAGATACTCGATAAAATATGCTAGTGTGTCCAAAAATCAATTTTATGATGTTTTTAGTTGATTTCGACATGTTTTTTTGGTCAACTCCGACATGACCCCTAACCTGATTTTGAACATAAGGGGGGACCCTTATGTGAAAAAAATCGGGGTGAGTCATGTTCAAAAATAAGGTCAAAATGTTAATGAAAGATCGTTAAAAGGTTGAAAATAACGAAAAAAATCTATTTGGGGCATAAAGAAGTCCTGGGAAATCATTCATACTCCTATTTGCAGGGACCCATTTCTGAAAAAAAGCGAGGTTGGCCTCGGTTGGATGAAATTTTCGACAAATTGGCACGCGAAATGTGACCCTGAAAGTATTCCAAGTTTTTTAAATATAAAAAATGCAAATAATATCAAAAAATAGAGACCTGGAGGGCCTTGCTTCCTGGGTAGCCACATCGATTTTCGTCGAAATGGACGAAAATCGTTATATTTTGAGACATAACTTGGTTCTAAATGGATGAAATTTAAAATCCTTTGGGTTTCTAACATAACTTTTTATGCTCTTTCGAATGAGCTATCACACGATAGGTATATCTGAAATTTATTTTTCGAAAGATCAAAGATCAAAGATCAAAATTATCGGGATCAAAGTTCAAAAATCGTAAATAGCGTCCCTAGGGGTTATGTTGGTGAAGTTTGAGCCGGATATGAAACATTTTTCTAAAACTGTGCCATCTCAGGTCCATTTCACTGAGTTCTTACGGAGAACGCGTTTTAACCTCACGATTTTATGCTTTATATTGCAGTGAATGGCTGTAAGGCGATTAATTGCGATGAGAAGAACGGTAAGAAGCTGATTGAAGCGCGAACCCCACACAATGATATGCGAGATCTGAATAATATGGTGCATTACGAACAATCCATTTTGATTCCTACTCTTAGAGCAATTGGGGTACGCATAAATGTGAAGTGAAGAAAGTCAGTGAGACTGCAATATGTGAACACTACATTGATCAATGATATGATATCAGCAACACTTCCTGCCTGATAATATAATGGTGGATTGGAATCATGTGAAAGACTCACCATGTAAATCGTATAGAAAACAAGGTTGGACTGCTTCCTTTCCGCAATCATAGCACGAATAACTGATACATAGACGGTAAGTGTCCAGAAGGAATACGATATAAGTGCGATTCCGACCGCCTCAACAACTTGCATGGCCTAGTAGTGAATGATAGCACCGAGAGCCTTCGAGATTACTTCCTCAGAGGTATTATAATGAATAATCGGAATTGTGTTGGCATTCGAGAAGCGTAAAGGACGATAAAGGTTAATATCGCGTATAGGGTGATGTTCAATAATTATGCGCGATAATCAAGATGATCAAACAAAATATTACATTATTACATTTTTAAACACTTTTTGAATTCGAATATAACAAAAACTATTCAAGGCCATAATTAGATTACGTTGATCTCTACGGTATTTGATACAAATGTTGAAGCTTTCAAAGTTTTCTTCATGCTTCCGGAACGAGTGAATGCAGCTCGAAATGCCTGCCTGTATTCCGTGCTGAAACAATTGGGGTCACCTCAACAATGACTTCATGACTTCATCACACCTGGTGGAATAATAGATAATCGCTTTGGCCGCGATTCCAGTATTCACAAAGAGACCGCAGCCATAGCGCCAAATGAAGCGAATTTCGTCTGAACGCATTTCATATATCTCTCAGAATTTGCAAGACGAACTGTAATGGAAGAGCCCTCCCATTGTAAATAAGAAGAATATTTATTGCGTATTTCATCATTGTTTTATTATATAATTATTATATAATTAAATAACATTTAATCGTTTAGTTTAAAGAGAGTCTGCAGCCAAATATTTTTTTTATCTTTTTCTCACTAGCGATTTTTCACAAGATAGTGCTCAAAATTCTAAGAATTTTGAAAAAAACCGCATATTTTTGCGATTTTTTTGAAGGCAGTTATGATTTATGGTGTATTGAGGGTTACTGTCGCTCTCGCATATTAAGATTTTCTGTCTTTTCCTAAATTTTTGTTAAAATTAACTGTTCTGAGTAGAAAATCGGAAACCTGACCTGATTTTGACTGTCAACTGACAAAAAAATTACAATTTTCATTAAAAATTACGCTGGTCTTATCGTTTATCAAGAAATATTAGGAAATAACAGACACACCACGTATGCAGGAGCTACAGTACCTTGAAACTTTGAAAAATCATAACTGCCTTCAAAAAAATCGCAAAAATATGCTGTTTTTTTCAAATTTCTTAGAAAAGAAAGCTCTTTAATCTGAAAAACACTTCATTTTTGACTGCCGACTCCCTTTAAGTGTGTGACCCAACTTCATTTTAGGATTACGGTAGCATTTGAATTCCCGCATCTAGGCTCTCACCACGCTTTCGTCAATTGTTTACTTACAGTATACTTTTCCTTTTTCGTGACTTTTCATTTTTGTTCTAGTTTTAGTCAGTCGTCTCCGTTTTCGTTCGCCGTTGCTGTTGGTTTTGTCGTCGGGAAGATACTTTCACCACGATAAATCACTGATCCCGCAACTTCGCCTGCCCTGGCGCCACACCGCACCACACCGCGATCCCAATATAGAACAAACCAGTAATATCAATCGAGGTCGATACGTGAAGGAGTCCAATTGCGATTGCCCACCCGCTAACGTCCGAGGTCATCACGAAAAAGATACTGCGAAAGGACCTCCGCGTGGCTGTGGATACTGCAACCGACAAACAAGTTATCGGGTTGATGCATAAGTTTCTGACTTTTTTTGAGTCTGTCTATTCTGAGCGATGCTAACCTTCCTTTTCAACCTATCAACTAATTATTTTTTGTAGTCGATAGGGACGTGGATGGACTTTTTAGCGCACGCTAGAACAGACAAATCGATTTAGAAGTGCCGTTACAGTGCACAACCAAGTAGCTCGCAGCGACGATTCGAACTGACGTTTTCTCAGGCCTGTGCTCCTTTGAGAATAGTGATCGGTATAAAATCACTTCACAAACCTCAAGCACAGTTACTTAGCAGTACTATATGATCAGAGTCATGAGTGAACGTCGATCGCCCCACTCAAGACAAGACACTTTTCGGAAACGAAGGTCTTCCGAAATGGATCTTAGACAGTTTTCATCGACGTTTTTTCGTTGCGTTGAACTTGAAAATTTCTTTCATACATAAAACTCAAGTTTGCTGGCGTACTAATTTACGATAATTTTTTGATAAGTATACTGCATCGATTTCATAAACAGTAAAAATCTAAACTTGTACCACTAAATACTGACGACGAAATCGGGAATTCAGCCAATCTCCCGCATTCGGGGTAAGTTAGAAGTCGGATTTTTCACGCTTATTGGGAAAAGGGACCCTTACCACACTTCTAATAAATTGGGCTACAAAAGTGGTTTGCTAGTTTTCATAGAATTTTCTATAATCGGGAACCCTTGAAGTCTCATGTTTTGTGTAAATTCGGACCAAATTATGAGTTAAAAATTCTAGCACATTTACTATGAAGTCCTAGCCCAATTTCATATTACGGTTATAGTGGACCAACATAACTCTACATAGTACTGGGGGGAAATTTAGTATAAACATTACCGATCGGCAGAAAATTTAAGAAACATAAAAGTCAGAAACTTACGCATCAACCTAATAGATCTGAATGCGAGGACCATATTTCACTTTGTATTTCACGTGCACTCTTGATTAGAGTAACGAGAGGTTTGTAAAACGTGAAGATTCGATTTTTTCGATCACAGATTACCCAGAGTAGGACAGGAGTAGGACAGGAAAAAAACCTTCAGCCCTCCTCGAGATAATTACTGCGACCGTACAATAAACAGCAATCGTCGATAGAATGAGTGTGCCGAGCGTCTTTTTCCACAACACTGCAGCAGCTCCATGAAACGGCGAGGGAATCGCGCAAATGAGCTGCCTTTAATTTGGAAAATCGCAGGGGAATTCGCGCAGTTTCAACAACAAACATTGGCCGGAAGTAGGCAGTCATGAGGTACACGGCATAGCAGCCGAAGAAGGACACGAGTAGTAGATGCAGCTGCAAGGAAAATATATAATTTCAGGTCTAGAGATGGTGATGGAAGATGGCAAAAGTAGTTTGGACATTGGCCATTTTTCCAGCCCTTGGCGTAGGAGATAAGCAGTATACTCTGGGCGATTCATGAACTTACTGTAAGCAGACTGCCGCTCAGCCTTCGGTAGTGGTTCATGAAAAGGACCGCAGTCAGCCGTTCGATTCCGATGCTAAGAGCGCATGCACAGCCCCCCATCGCACCGATCTCGGGTAGCACCTGAAATATGAAATACCACAAGAGGGAAAAGAACAGGAATGATTGATCTTTCTACCAAAAAAAACCAAGAATCCCGTACAGCGAAGGTGAATTTTGTCATGTATTCTGAATATTTTATTTAGTCACTCATTGTTGTCACCTGAATGGCAGCACAGACGAAGCTGTCAATGAGTCCATCACTGAAGAGCACGGGGAACTGAACGAGTTGGCCAATCTGCGCATCGGCAATAAATTCATGAATCTTGTTGGAAAATAACCTGATGAAGTCCATCAAGCAGTGCGCAAATGCCGATGAGCAGATGGCACGTCGATCTCAGAGCTTTAGATCGAATTGTAACATAGAACAGCGATAAATTCGAAATGGCTCCTGCCACTGAGATCGTTGCCAGAAGGCTATAGAATATACGAGCGGCAATCCACTCGGATGGCGTTAGATGCATCTGTATCAGGAAGTTGAGAATGTTTTCTAAAACTGCCAACAACGCTGGAATTTCCCCTGTGTGCATCATAATGATACCTTTCCGCTTATCGAAAAAAGCTCGGACGGTATCAACAAATTTATCAGAAAGAATCGTCGACCCACACTGATCAAACGATTCGAATATATCGGCTTTATCACCCTTTGTTCACTCCAATCAGATTTGTTATTGAGAACTAATGATAGACGGGACAATTTTTTCGCGGCACAGACAATAGCTAGATCTCGAGGGATTACACTCCGGCTGTCTGCTGCTATCCTTGCACTCTCTCACTCGCCGCCTCGGCGCAGCAATTTGTGCCGCACAAATCTAGGTTTATTTCTATGGAAACAGCCCGTCACTGCCTTCAAAGCAATTATCCCTGTGATTCTTCGACGGCCATCAAGGCGACTAAGAAGACAGTACAAACAGATCCACGATTGAAAGAGCACCTGGAGAAGAAACCGATGACTTCTAAAACTCACATTACTTTGTGCTTTGTCCGTATTTTTGAGTTGCTTTGTTCTGTTGCGCTGTATTTGATTGTCAGAGTTTGAATGTCATCAATAAACGGTCAAAACAAAATCTGACTGGCGCCCAAGGGAACTCTCATTCTGAAAAGACTCAAAATTCTTTTTCGTAATTGACGTTGTGGTATGTTCTGTTCAACGTCTGTCTCTTCCAAAAGATGAATCATATTGGTGCGGATCTCTCCGATAAGTGAGTTCTCGTGAGCTTCTTTTTCGCTCTCTAGGTGATGAGCTCTGTTCATTTGGTGCGAATGCACTAAACACAGACGGGATTGATTGTGAATGCGTATTCGATCGGCCAGAGTAATGAGGGAGTGTGTGAAAGGCAGATACGAGAGCTCGCATTTCGAACTAAATACCTGATTGATGGATGCATTTTCGTCGAAGAGATTTTGATGTGAAGAACGCAGAAGATTCCTAGGATAGCCTTGTCTGCGCAGCTTGGCACTCAGTGCAACGTCGCTCACAATGGCAACACGCACAGAATTGTTCCAGCAATCACTCTACGGTAATATATCCTTTATCTGGAATCGTAATTTACGTTTCAGTTCTTTCATTCGCCCTAAATGTGATGCTGCTCATCATAATACCTCTAAAATCATCAAGAGTAATCTTTGACTCACTGTTTTAAGTTTTACAAAGTAACCCAGGAAATGGGAATGTACAAATATCTGCTGTTCTCGTTCGTGCTAAACGATATTGTCTACACAAATGTTCACTTTGGCACCAACCCGGTTTGTACCAAACATATCAGATTTGAAAATGAGATGAACCTCAATCAGGTTGTCGCCCTTCGTGGGGACATTTACGTGCTCTTTTCTGAACGATTTCCGGAGAGGTTGTGTTTGAATGAGATTATATTTGAAATTTGTTTCATTTTCAGATGGGTAATCTCTTTGTTTACCACCAGTCACTCGCACTCGTTCGTCCTTCTCTTCTACCACTTCATCTATCGGTACATTGCTGTGGCCAGGTGCGCATCCGAGTATTGCTAAAAATGGATTTATGAAGTTGCTTTTTTTGTGTCTCGATAACGTTGCCCTGTAATAATTTCTGATTTATCCATCATTTCAACTGAATTCAGGCACCAGTGGCTCCGCTTGTTCAGCACCTGGTGGTTTTTGCTGTTCCTCATTTTCTGCTTTGTCATCGAATCAACGGGATGGTACTTCCTCCTCTTCGTCGGATTCAAAACGGACGAGGACACCTTCGAGAAGTTGTATCCACTGATTTCGCAAGAGTTTCCTACTCTGACATGTGACGGAGTGGCAACGGCTCATTACTTTGTGAGAATTCCTCCTGTTTTATTCAGAAAATTGATTTTTCAGCGAAACGATGGAACACTTCGTTTACGACCATTCACTGCGTGGGCTGGATTCTCTTCCTTCATGACTTCTAGTAAGCGAGATTCTCTTCGAAATGGAAAATCGATAAACAAGGATTTTCAGTATTTTGCGTTGTGATCTACTGTGCCGTGAACATTTCTCGATTTCTCAACAGTATCGCGCAGAGCAAGAAAACGGAGGCCATGCAGCGGCAGTTGTTCTACACTCTGCTGGTTCAGGTAGAAACTATTGTTGGCTAAACGATACTCTAAACGTGGCAGGTTTAGCCCCCTCTCCCCAAGTTGCGAGCGAGAGAGCATGCGGAATGAAAAGAGTCCTTCCGATCTCAGGGGTATGCAGCGTAGGAGGAACTAAACCTGCCAAGATTAGAGTATCGTTTAGCAAACCCTAGTAGAAACAATCGCATTAGCTCCCTCTGTGCTACATTGAATTTTTTTTGTCAAGTCCTTTAATTTCGGCTCGATTGAAATAATAATTCAATGTTAACGCTTTACCACTATAAAATCGCTTGACACTTTGGGTACAGCTTTGTCTTTATTTTCAGTTCTCAGTCCCCTTCTTCCTCATGTACATGCCGGTCGTCTTCGTTCTGTCCATGCCTCTGTTCCGTCTATCGATTAATCTTCCCTACCATCTCATCTCCTCCTTCTTCATCGTTTTCCCCTTCTTGGACGCATTGGTCATTCTGATCGGTGTGAAGGATTATCGGTAAGCTGGGAATTGAATCATGATCAGCCCGTACCGTAAAACCCGAGTCTCAATCTTTCAAAGCTCGACGTATACATGCCACAAGTCTCATAGACTTGTTGAATCGGTAGGATAATCCTTTATTTCAGAATGGTATTTGCTCGTTGTCTTCCTCCACTTTCTGCTCCCGCTCCAGCACTGCCTGCAAGCTAGTTCATTCATTCGCTAAAACCTGAACAACAAATAAATTTAGATCTGCAATCGATCACTCCTTCATACGCTCTGGCAATGTGCAAATAATCGAGGACTCTTTTCCAAAAAAACACCAATAACCTATTTTTGACGAACTCTCCGTCTCTAAAGAGCCAGACGTTCTTTGATGATCACTTTTTCCGTCGTGCTGACATCATTTGCCCATCCCAACCATCTGCATTTTCCTGTTCTTCCAATGTATGTTATCTTTCCGGTTGCGGAATACGTCACCGATACTCTATTCTCGAACACCTATAAAAGAATATTTGTGTTGCAATTTAGCCTTGTGTTCTTCCCTTATCTACTACCGATCCCGAACTTCCCTGTTCGTTGTTGCCGTCTGTAAATTGCCTACTATCTGCAATCGCTACCGTTCAATTAATAAAGCTGAATGTCTACTTCGGTGCGTAGTCTTTGCTGAAATCGTACTGTACTCAAGTATTTTCATTCAGTTTCCAAATTTTTAAGCCTGTCGATGAAAGTAAACGTGCCGTCGAAAGGGCTTATTCGGAATTTGAGACGGCCAGTCTCCACTCACTTTTCTCTAACAATATAAATACATAGGGGCCACAAGTCAGATAGCCGATTTAACGATAGGGTGTAAAAACAGTGTTCAAACTATCCCTCGTGGTCCCAATAACATCATGTTTTTTGCCGTTTGTTGATATCTTTTCTCTGAGCCGCGCTAGAGCCCGAGAAGTACGCGCCCAACGCTCTGGAGGAGAGGAGGGAAAAGCGAGACGATAGGGAAGGGAGCTGCGTCTCTCTTGTGTGTGTCTCTCTCCCTCCTCCCGCCTCTCTCGCTCCCCTCCGCCCGCCTCTCGCACGTCCTTTACAAATAGCGAATGCACAAGCCAGGGAAAATTGCTAAAATTCTAATTTTTTCTCTAAAAATCGTAAAATATTTCATTGAGTCAGAAAAACTTTGTCCGAGCAGAATTGCCACACTGGAAGCCTTAGAAAAGGCTCATTTCGTCGAGAATCGACCCTATTCCTTATGTTTAAGTCCAATTTTCAGCTACTTAGTGATGTTGTGAATTTCTCGGACAGTGCTCAATCGATAGGTGACCCTAGTAGCTATCCAACGCAACTTAGAGCGAACGATTTGGTTCAGAATGAACCTTGTGCACTCCCCGTCTCGCTTTTTCGCGAAATCGTGTCAGAGCAAAGTGGGCGGAGCTTGTGGGGCCTAATAAATACATATCAATTAAATAAATTTTGGGCTCTGGTCCGTTTTGGGTGTCCCATCAAAGTTTTCCGGTCCCATGATAGTTTTCCGGTCCTTAAAAAGTTTTCTGGACCCCGATTAGTTTTCTGGACCCGAAAATAGTTTTCTGGACCCCGATTAGTTTTCTGGACCCGAAAATAGTTTCCTGGACCCGAAAATAGTTTTCTGGACCCGGAAATAGTTTTCTGGACCCGGAAATAGTTTCCTGGACCCAGCTTCTGTTAAGCTGGTCACGTAAAAGTTTCCTGGACCCGAAAATAGTTTCCTGGACCCGGAAATAGTTTCCTGGACCCATCCAAAGTGGGTTGTCATTGAAACGACTGTTCAAAGCATAAGCATTTTTAGGTGAATTTTTAGGTGACGATGCAATTTATCTTTAGAAAGCGTTTATTCTTTTCGTGAAGTTCGGGGAGTTTGAGGGGGTGGCGGGGAAAAGAAAATACATTTCTATAGAATTGAAACTAGTGCAAATAGCGCCCCGCTTACTCCTCAGCTCCTTCCACAACCTGCGGTCTGTCCTCAAGCTCAGCAAGCAGCAACACCTCCGACAACAGCCTCACTCCCCTCTACTACTCCTCAGGCACTCACAATTCCGTTAAGAAATTCACAAATGACTACTGTTCTCACTACTCGAAATCCTACGACTACTCCTAAGCCAACGAAAGCACCAAAACCAACCCAAGCGAAAGTGGATACAACGATGGCAGTTGCGGTTCTTAAGCGAAAGCCAAGAACTGTGTAAGGTCATTGTTACCTCTACGGATATGACAGTTACATTGAGGGCTGGAGGAGGCAAGCGCAGCTATTGCATTAGACCCACATTACTTATTGAATAATGCAATGTACAATATCTTTTCATGTTCAAACTATATTTCATGCAATGTTTTATTGATTACTGAGCGATAATAATGATTATATATTGAAGCATGTGACTTAACTTGTAGAAACACATTGGAATCAACGTACAATGACGGGTCCAGGAAACTATTTTCGGGTCCAGTACCCGTACCAATCCCAAAAAATCAGATTTTCACCCTCAAATGTGAGACGATCGATATTTGAAAAAATTGTTTATTGCCCCTGTCTGCGGGGGAGAGGTAGAAGGGAAGCGAGTGAGAGAGTGTGTAAACCCGAGAGAGTGTTAGAGAGAGGAGGAGGAAGAGAGGAGAGGGAGAGGGGAAGGGAAGGGAAGGGACCCAAGGGCGGGAATTTGCCGCTATTGCGACTCGTTCCCGTTGAAGTGAAGAGAGGTCGTCATCGGAGAGCCT